>PVIH01007674.1:0-98327 GCA_004025045.1 Sigmodon hispidus | reverse complement strand
CCCTTTCAGGACTGTTGACAGTGAACACGAGAACCAGAAATACGACACTGACAAGACTGGATCTTGGAATCTAGGAAAGTTTTTTTCTTAAGGACTTAAGGGAGGGTATAGACTTTCTGGCTGTTATACATGGAGCTTGTGGTTTTATTAAGTGGCATGGGAAAAGGAAATTAACATTGATAGTGAACTGACCCTAAAATGGAGAGAGCTATGGAGAGGAGAGATTTTAGGACTCTGTTGTTGAGTCCTAATATTTTGGACATTTGTTGAGCTACCTCGTTGCTATGCAGAAAGCTCCAGTGATATGGCTTTTGTGAGTCTTCACCTACGTTTGGATTTCTTTTTTCATTTGATAACTGCTTTTCTGAGTCACTCCTGCTTCTGTAACTAACTTTTGACTGATCCTCCTGTTAGCAGCTGCAATTAAAAACTCATCTGTTCAGGGCTGGAGAGATGGCTCAGGGGTTGAAGGTACTGACTGCTCTTCCAGAGGACTGGGGTTCAGTTCCCAGCACCCACATGGCAGCTCACAGCTGTCTATAGTTTCAGTTCCCAGTTCCAGGCAAACACCAAGGCACTAGATAAATAAATAAGTTCAAACAAACAAACAAACAAACAAACAAAAACCTCATAGGTTTATCAAGTAGGACTTTGGATGAAATCTCTACTTCATTCTGTGTATTAACTTTCTGAGATGAATAGTGCGTGTGTGTGTGTGTGTGTGTAATTAAAACATTTTGTGAGGTTCTTTGTTGTAGTATTAATTGCCACTAATGGATGTCAGTATGGATGTAATGTACTTCGAAGAGCAAGGAAAATGATGTTGAGGGGTTTGTTGATCTAGACTGTTAAGTGGAGATTTCAGAGTACCTGGAGATCTGTGAAGCAGGTGACCTGGACTTCCTATAAACATAACAGATTAAACCTACATGTTCACTTTTAATTCCTCAAATAATGTTCATAAAACAAAAGTAAAATCTGAGAACAGTGAAGGCAAATGGATGGGCATAAGAGCAGAGTTTTGAATAATGAGATGAAAAGTGGACATACTTCAGCAGGTCAAGGTGAATTCGAAGGCTGAGGAGGAGACAAAGGCAACACGATTGATGGGTTTTGGCTTGCAGGCACCTGAAGGGAGGGAGGTTCAGAAATTGGAAACAGGGGTTGGGGAGATAGCTCAGTTGTAGAAAGAAGTTTCTGGCTCATCTGACACAAGGTCCAGACCTTTAGTTCCTTAGCCACTTAACCCCAAATAGTCACACAAAGACTCATAATAATTAGAAACTGTTCAGCTTATGGCTCAGGCTTATTGCTTGCTAACTCTTACAACTTAACCCATTTCTATTAATCTATTGTACTGCCACGTGGCTCGTGGCTTTACCTGTACTTTTACATCTTGCTCCTTGGGCGGCTGGTTCTTGTCTCCCTGACTCTGCCCTCCTTTTCCTTTGTCTATGCTTGGAATTCCACCTGCCTCTAAGCTGCTTTGCCATAGGCCAAAACAGTTCCTTTATTATCCAATGATAATTCACAGCATACAGAAAGACATCCCATATCACTCAGTGGGTAAAGCACTAAAGAAGGCTGGGAACCTAAGCTGGAATCACCAGAACAATAAAACAAGGTGCAGTGGTTGTAAAATCAGTATTCCTCATAGGAGGCAGAGAAAGTGGACACCCTGGCAGAACAAAGACCAGTGAGGAAGGAGTGAATAATAATAATAATAACAAAATTCCTGTCTTAAAAAGGTGTAAGGCTTGGACTGACCCCTGAGGTTGACCTTTGACTTCCATATGTGAGCTATGGCACACATTCCCACACATGAATACATGTGTGCATGTATACCTACATCATACACACAGGGATGAAACTGGAAGAAGCAGTACAGACCTTTGACAAAAAGCAACCAATGGTTGTGGAAACCAGGTTAGTTGAAAAATCAAGTGGTGGCGCACATCTTTAGTCCCAACACTTGGGAAGCAGAGGTAAGTGGATCCCTGAGTTCAAGGCCAGCCTGGTCTACAGAGTGAGTTTCAGGACAGCAAGGGTTACACAAAGAAATCCTGTCTGGAAAACCAAAACCAAAACAAACATCCAAAAACAAAACAAAAACAAAAACAAAAAAAAACCCAAACACAGAAAAAGAAAATCCAAGTGATTTTGCAGGGATTCTTGCAAAGAGGTTGTCTTACCTGACTCTATAAAAAGATTACTTGACATTCCTATTGAATCCTGAATGCTCTGTCTCCCTGATCCCAGAACTGCAGGTACACTGAGACCCAAGAAAAAGCAAAACAAAACCAATAAATTAGACAATCTGCTAAACTACATTGAAAAGAGAAAAATTCAGGTGTCAATTTATAAGCTGTATAAAGAAAAATACACCAGTAATTGAAAAAGAAAATAAAAGCAAGGTTTAACTGCAAAGGAATAGTTTTATTACAAGGAAATACAGTTGTAAAAATGAAAGAAATGGAATCATCACACACTACACAACCCCGTGTTACAATGTGTTGTCCTGACTCTACAAACACAGAGTGTATGTTTAGTAAGAATCATGACATAAAAATACAGTTTAGGTGTAAGGAAAATGTATGCATAGCTAGCATAAGAAAATTATTTCTCATCCAAAAAATGAGCAAGCCAAAAAGTAGAAAACAAGATAAGCAAATTTAAACAATAAACATGAAATCTATAGTATCAGAAACAGTAAAGAGTTTGTAACTGTGGCCTTATGGGTGGTAGGTAGGATGAGGAGAGTTTGTTGTCCTTTGCTATAATCTTTTTAGAACTGTAATATTTAACTTTTACACCATTCTTGTCTATCATTTTGATTTGAGGATGAACTATACACTCTATAGATATTTGCATCAAATAAAAATGGGTATTTTTCCAATATACTATTCATTATTTCAACACATACAAATAGGCTAGTTCATAATCCAGCTGGTCTACTGCCTGGAAGATATAAGTAAGGTTACTATTTATAATTATTTTCACTCTAACACGTTAAAATAAAATCCCACTTCTTCTGTCAGCATTAGCATATTTTCCTTTATTTATTATAAGTGGATCACTAAAATGAGTTATGCGAGGTCAACTCAGAGGGGTTTATTGTTGACAAGGAACATTTGGCAATACCACAAAAGGGTTGGTGGATGCTTCTGGCATTTGGAAGGCTGAAGACCAAGATGATGCTAAGCCTATTACAATATATGAAGCAAACCCCAGAACAAAGATCTAACCAGCCCCGAATGTCAATAGTGTGGAGGCTGAGAAACCAAGCTCCATGTCTTTGAGGATTATTTCATCAGAGGTCTATACAAAGATGATATGCAAACATCTTGCAGTTCATGCTTGACTCAGCTTAAACACTTTGCTATAATATTGAAGGAAGCCTGGTTGTGCAATGTGTCTTTGGGAAAACTGAGAATGGTAAAGTCAAGACAAAAGGTATAATAAGCGATAACAATAACCAAATAGACAGCTTTGTACATTAATAATCTCTTTCATCCATGATTCCCTGGGCACTTTATAGACTAGTAACTGCTCTGGTTCTCACATATTACCTTTTATCTAAGGACCTGAGGCACTTTCACAATGCTTTTAAGATGTAGGAAGTATCATTATCCCCATTTTATATGCAGGTAAACAGAGGCACAAAAGTTAAGCAACTTACCCACAGCCAAGCCAGCCAGCACTCCTGACTCATAGCCGATTAATACTGAGAGATGCAGTGATAAATATACTTTCATAAATGTTACCCTTGTTCACTCGAGGTCTATTGTTTTCAAGTTAATTTATATTCATTTCTTCATCTTTCTTCTTCTTCTTTTTCCCTATTCAGAAAACCATGACAGTTTCATACCTTAACAGGAGTGGTCCTTGAATCAAACAGACTACAATCAGAATCAACTCTTAAAACAGACTTAAAACATTTGGCACTATTATTGATTTTATAGTAAAGAACGCTACTGGATTTCAGAGACTTTAAACATGTTAAAAATCTGTATGATAAATTACTTATGTGCATCCAGGCTGAGCACGTTCTCTTTTTAGCATAGCCTACAGTCTCTCTAAGAGAGCATTCTGAGGTAAGTAACGCATGAATGGGAGATTTTATAATCATGCTTCATTGTTTCTCTTTTGTTTTTTGAGACAAGGTTTCTCTGTGTAGTCCTGGCTGTCCTAGAACTTGCTCTGTAGACCAGGCTGGCCTCGAACTCACAGAAACTTGCTTGCATTCGCCACCCCCGCCCTGTTCATCTCACCTCTTAAAAACTCAGAAAACAAATTCCAAGAAACTGATGTTGTGCACTTCAGTTTGTACCAGCTAGGTTCACGGTCAGTTTGTTTTAAAGTCTTCTCTCAGGGGAGACTTTTTACTAAGCAACTTTCTAAGCGTTCTCCAAGTTAACCTTATGCTCAGCCCAATAGGCAGAGCAAAGACCAGACCTGCTTCTGAGAAATGCAGAGCCTGTGAGTCATTGTCGCCTGTTCCCATGACTGTGGTAGGAACATATTGCCTCCTTGCCTACTTTGTGCCACCTGAGCAAAATGAGAAAGATTTGTTAGGTCAGCCCGTGTGACTCATGGCTGTTACTTTTTAGGAAATAAAGGCATGGTTTCACAGCCCCTGACCATGATGCACTCTGTCATTACATGGATGTGAGAGATCAGATTCACCCCTGATCTAGAGACCTTAGGCTCTAGGGAAAAATGGAGACTATCCAGCTTTCCTACCTTGGTGGGAGGTTTGCTGCTAAACCTGTCCATAAGAGAGGGCGTGAGGACAGGGTGAACTGCAAATACAATAAAGCGTGGAAACGGTTCACCTCCAGTTAAAAGCTTAACCAAGTCTGGATCACTCATTCATTTGAAGTTCTTCTTTTACCTAACTCTCTCTCAGTACGACACTCGCTGTTTGGACGGGGCTTGCTGGGTTTCTCTGCATCTGAAAAGGGGGAAATCGGCAGGGGTGTGGGTAATCCCCTACCCTGGCGAGCCAGGTCCTGAATCATCCCTAGCTGGTAACCCTTGCCTTCAGCCAAGTGACAACTTTCTTTAGAATAATACGGTTTTGGACTTAAAAGGAAGAGTGATGGGAGACCCGAGGGGCGGGGAAGAGGAGTGAGGAGAGGGGCGTGGAGCGGCCGATCCCGCCCCAGAATCAGAAAAGCTGGAAGAATGAAGTTATGTCAGCGCCTGGCGCCCCAGCCGCGCCCCGGGAGGGAGGAGGCGCAGCGGCGGACGGGGCGGGGCGGCGCGCACCTGGGCGCAAAGGGCGGGGCGTTAGCCGCACTCCCTCCTCCCCGCCCCCTCCCGTTTTCTGGCCGCAGGGACTCGGCCCTTTCCGCCCTGCTTCGGCCACGCTCGGCTCCCGCCCCCCTCCGCCCCTTGCTCTCTCTCTCCCTCCCTCTGGCCAGGGACTGCCTCTGAGCTCTAGCCGGCGAGTTGGCGGTGGATGGTCGTGCTCGTCCCGAGCGCTCTGGCTCACCTGGACAACCCTCATCTTCGCCTCGCGTCTTGTTCCATCTAAACTTTTCGGAAGGTAAGGGGCTCCCCCGGTGCACCGGTCCCTTTCTCTGCTGGACGCGTCTCCGCCTGTTCCAGCCAGTTAGGGGCTCCTCCATGCCCCGGTCCTGGAATGGAGGCGTCCGTGGGCGCGCGCGAGCAAAGAGGAGTCACTTGCGGGGGAAGTGGGGGGTAAGCTCGGCACACAGGTGGCAGCGGCGCGAGTGTCCCGGTGCGCGGTGGCGGACCGGGGTGGGACGGGGAGGGTGGGGCTCGCCTTTCTCCTCCCCCTGGGGTCGGGGATCTCGGGGTGCACGGAGGAGGTGAGCCGTGCGAACTTCGGCTGGGGACTCGCGGGGTGAGGCGACCTCTGTCCTGCAAGTTATCCCCGGGACCTGACGACGCGCCCCCCTCTTCCTCCCTTCCCCTCGGCCCCGTGTGCTTCTCCGTAGAGCCTGGGTCCCACAGCGCGGTCCCCTTTTGCATTCTTGCTCCCTGGGCAGACAGCGGCGGCGGCGGCGGGAGTCGGGACGTGCGGCGAGAGGGGCGCCCCTGCCGGCCCCTCTGGGAACATGGCGACCGGCGGCTACCGGAGCGGCGGCGGCAGCACTACGGACTTCCTGGAGGAGTGGAAGGCGAAGCGAGAGAAGATGCGCGCCAAGCAGAACCCCGCGGGCCCGGGTTCGGGAAGCGGCGATCCGATCGCTAAGTCCTCTGCGGGACAGCTGTCCCCAACTACGGCCACCGGGGTGACCACCGAGCTCAACCACGGTCCCGCGGGCGCGGCCGCACCTGCTGCCCCCGGGCCCACCGCCCTGAACTGCGCTCTCGGTCCTTCCGCGCTACCCCGCGCGCCTCCTGGCCCCCGGCGGCCAGAGGATGAATGCTCGACCTCCCCTGCAGCCGCAGGGGTACCGGCGTCCCGGGGTGACGAGGAGGAGCCCGATAGTGCCCCGGAGAAGGGCCGCAGCTCGGGGCCCAGCGCCAGGAAAGGCAAGGGGCAGATCGAGAAGAGGAAGCTGCGGGAGAAGCGGCGCTCCACCGGCGTGGTCAATATCCCAGCCGCCGAGGTGAGCCGGGATGGGCGGGACGGTGCAGGGCTCCGGGTCACCGGTCACCTCCGGTGCCTTCCACCAGGGAGCTCCCTCGGCCCGGGACCCGGAGATCTCTTCCACTCTGTTTCAGCCGCGTTGGAGTTTTACTTTGAGCAAATGATTCCTGGGAAGTTCTCCGACCCAGATTAGAACATGTGCTTTTTGTACCTATGGACCCCGGAACCTACTTTATAAAGGATAAGGTAGACAGTTTGTCTCTCCAAGATTTGCCAAGCCTAGACTTTTCCGTGTAGGGGGTGATCAGTTAGGAAAATCGATTCGTGGAGGCGATGACGTATTCTAGTTTCCCACGTGTCCATCTCTGGCTATCAGGTTGTTTTATCTCCACTTCCCTAGCAGTGTTTACAAGGAAAGCACCTGTAAAGAAAGCCTAGCCTTAGCAATATCTAAGGCAGCGTTATGTCGCAGTAAACCCGAGATGAGTGTGTCCAAATAAAAGTCTGCAATGTAGTCTGCAGCACCCCACCTGCCACTTCTTCACCCCCACCCATATTTTAGCCAACTATAGTTCTGAGGGGCTCAGGGATTTCTTGCGGTATTAAATGATCGGGAAAACATTTGTGGGAGGTGTGCTCTTTTGTTTGGGGGGTACTTTTGGTATTTCAGGCAGCAGGGCATTCTATTAGAGGACTGTGTGAAGATTCTTACCCAAGTGTTTTGTCGCACCTCCGTCTACCTGCAGGGAAGCTACTTCAAACCGTTTGAGGGAAGTGGTTTGACCACTGTGTTTTACCGAGGAAGCCACATCTTATTCAGTGGCTTTTTAGTTTTTAACTTTCCACCCACAACTTCTTTATTCTTGGCCTTCTTGGCCATTAAGTGACTGTTAAAATATTTACTAACTTTGGGCTTGGACTGTAGCTCAATGGTAGAGCGTTTGCTTAGCATGTATTAAGGCCCAGTGTTTGATCACCAGCACTGCTTACAAAAAACCAAAACAGAACCACATTAAAAGCCAGCTCATACATGTAATTCCAGCCTTGTGAGGCTGAGGCAGGAAGATGGGTCATTTGAGATCAGTCAGGTTATGTGTTTGTGAGACATTCCACCCCAACCCCCACCAATTTATTTTTCATTGCGGTTGAAGTAATTTGTAGTAAGGAGTATATTCGCATTAGAATTTTAAGTACTAAAGTGGTTTCTATACCTAGAAAATCGGGGTATGTCTCTGTAGGGTCTATTTTTGTATTTTTATGTGAATGTTTCAGAGATTTTTATCAGCAGGAACAACTGTCCTCTGTGGTTTTTACTACTTGAACACAATATCTGTTACTCATTAAAGTTGCTTTCAAAGGAATTCATAAGAATGGGTAATCAAATTTCCAGGTTCCTTTTTTTTATGTAAAAATATGAAGATTAAGGGGAATTGAAGACAAAGCTTTGGAAAGACTACATTCCTCAGCTTTATTTTTAAAAAGCAGCTTATGGTCCAAATAATAGAATTTATCATTTTTACTCCTTTTCCATGGTTCATCTGACAGGGGTCTTATTTTGAGAACTATGTTGGCAGATGTTAAACTTCATTTTTTTTTTTGGTCTGGCTGCTTGTGTTAAAATTATTTTTTTTAATTACTTAAAACACACGCACAGGGAAAATAAGTAAGTAGGGTGTATCTTGTGAGAGCCTTAGAAACATCCTTTGTTACTGGGTCCTCCTCTGAGTGAGGGAGCACAGTGCTGAGAATGTAGATGACTCCCCACTGCAATTGAGTCAAATACTCTGGAATGTTTTTCGTTTGGGTGTTGGCAACTCCTAAATTTAATCTTCCTTAAAAACAAACAACCCAGGGTACCATTTTTTTTTTTTTGGGGGGGGGGTCTGTGGAATTTGAACCTTTTTTTTTTTTTTTTTATTGAATAGGGAATTGAGAATTGCTTTCTTTTAGTGGTAACCATGGCTCTGTTTCAAGCTGTAGGACCCAACAAAACAAGGTCATATTTTACCACAGTATCTAATTAGCAGGCATACTTCTCAAGTGTCTCTCTCTTAGTTTTAGAATATTAGAACACTTTCTTTCTTAGATTGTTTTAACAGTTGCAGAATATATATTGCAGAATTTTGAAGCAGAACCATCTTTATGTCTTTTAGGCTGTTGCTGTTTTAGAATTATAAGCCATTCTAGTTTTGAATTGTGAAAGCCACTTGCTGATGGGTGTTACATAGTTCAGCACTCCTGTTTTAGTAAGTTTTGTTTTATAAACTTTTAGATCAATCTGTCATAGAACAAAGAAATACTTTGTTTTCTGTTGAATGAGACTTGCATTCATTCTCATGGTATTCCCAAACAAGTTTATTCCAGATTATCTTGGAGCGTGCTTAAAGGATCTGTTTCAGTAGTTGATAATGTTTGTACCTTCAAGGAGTACTTAGTGTTGGCTGTGGTGGCACTTGTGTTCAGCCCTGCTGCTGAGGTGGAGGCAGATAGATCACTGTGTGCTTGAGGCCAGCCAGGAACATATAATGAAACCAGTACCCTCCCCATCCCCCAAGATGTATACATTCAACATCTGTGTGATGTATTTATTCTTAGCCTTCACCAAATTGTTTTATTATTCTAGTGTGTTATTTATATTGCTGCAGTGGCACCTGCCAAACATCCCAGTATCAACTAGAAGATACTATAAGAGAGGAAATGGGCAAAAAGCTAAAACTACCCAGTAGGGGACAGGATACAGGGCAGGTACTGTGAGAATTGAATACGAAAGTCTAAGTTTCCAAATAACTTTTAATGAAGCAAAGTCTAGTTTTCATAAATTTTTTGTTTTGTTTTAATTTCCCTTGACTTCTCATTTTCTGCTTTTCCTGTGTGGTAGTAACTATCTCTAATTGGATAATTAGGACATGGCATTCTACCTGCTACTAGTGTTTGCATTTTTCATATCCAACAAATGATCACTACATGCTGGTGACCACTGCATTGTTTAAGTAAACTGGGTAAAAAAAGAATAAAGCAGTATATATTGGGAGAGGGCAAGGCTTGAATCTGGGAAGAAGTGTAAGCACATAGCACTGGGACTGGAGAGATGGCTCAGCCGTTAAGAGCACTGACTGTTCTTCCAGAGGACCTGAGTTCAATTCCCAGCATCCACATGGTAACTAACAACTGTCTGTGATTCCAAGATCTGACACCCTTATACAGTTATACATGCATGCAATTCACATAAAATGAAAATAAATATTTTTTCTTTTTTAAAAAACATAGCGGGAGGGGGAAGAGACCTTCAATAAGGATATACAGGGATGGAAAAAAAAATTCAGAGGGAAAGCTGAACACAAAGAAAATATATGTGTAGTAATCTTATTTGCATTTCCACCCTTGATAAGCCATGCTTATGATTATTATCCTCTGTATAGTTATTGTTAACTCTTCGGCATTTTTAAATTCTTTTTACTTTTTTTTGATAAATACAAAATAAAGAAGGAAGAAGAAAAAAAAAAAAAAAAAAAGAACATAGCACTGTCTTGCCGGTGGGAAAGCATGCGAATTTCTGAACATCAGTTCCTTACTGGCATGTACATTTAAAGAGAAGAGATGACTGAGCTGGAACCAACTTGAGAATGAGACTCTTGGGCTGAGTTCTACTTACTTCCATACCTACGTATCCATATGCACATTCTCATGTACGTCTGTTTGTATACAGATGCAGTATTTTAAGTGTCAAAGTGTAGTGGTTCTTGACTTTGGCAGCCTGTTGATATCATGTGTAGAACTTAAAATAAATGTTTCCCCTGCTGATTCTTGGCCCTTCCTGCCCTGCACTCCCCGTCCCATGTGATTTAATGGGTTTGGGATGGAGCCCAGGCATTAATATTTTTATAAACTCCCCATGTAGTCGTAATGTGAGTCAGGCAGGGTTAAGAACCATTGGGTCACAGTCTGGGGATACACAAGTGGCTGAGACACAGACACAGTCCACACACAGGTCCTCCCAAGTATGATAAGGAACCATGGTAGGTAGAGCTTCATCCCTAAGCAGTACAGGCCTCCTTCAGAGGAAGAAGCAGCAGTCGGGACTTACATCAGTTTTGTATCTGCTCTGTTTACAAAGCTGCCAGATGAGAGCTGCCACAGAAAATAGGATCATTTCATAGGTAAAGGTAGCGACGAAGACTCTGTTTATGTTAAAAGCCAACGCCTATTTAAGCTTTCTACTAGGCTAGAATGCTTTGAGGTCATTGCAGCCCTGTTACCACAGTAGAAAATAGAGGCTTAGAGTTTTAATGATTGAAGATACAGATGTGTCAGTTTTTATGTACTGACTGGAAAAAGATTGCAGAGAAGTAAGTGGTGGAGCAGTATTTTAATGTTGCGGTGGAGGGGAAGAAAGACAGATTTTTAAGAAATTAACCTTGCATTGTTTATATTTCCTCATCTTTTTATTAAAGCTGTTTTTTGATAATTAGGCATTTGAAAGGAAAGGCCTGTAAAGGTTCAGAATTGCACAGAAAATTGAGCCAAATTTGTAGGCTCAGAGATTGCCTTCAGAACCTCTGTAGTTTGCCTCAGGTGATTTTTTAACACCAAGGTGACAGCAAAATGAAAAATATGAAATTATTTTTGTTAGCAATTCAAAAATGCATACTTTAATAGTACTTAAATGATCTTTTTTTTTTCCCTGTCAAAATGGTATTGCTACTGCATAATTTGAACTCAGGCCTTCAAAGGTAAGACTGGAGGATTGTTTACTATAGAGAGCACTTTTCTGAGAGTGCTCTTGAGGCAGCAGTTACTGAGTGTAGTTGCCAACCAGTGCATGGGCATGTTCTTAGTAAACCTTAGATGTTTAGGTAGGGTAGGATGGGGTGTTTAGTATATAGCAAGCTCAGTGTTCTAAGAGACCTCAGTGTTTATACTACCCCCCCTATTCACATGTCAAATGCTCCCCATCTCTGAGTCATTGGTAGTGTCTCTCCTGATTCATCACATAGAAAGGTAGACAGTCTGGAACACAATGGGAACACCAAAAGGCATTTCCTAATCTGCCTCAAGGCTTTAATAGGATTACTGATACAAAATGTTTTACATGGTTTAAATTGTTGGTAAATATTGGGTCTTGCCATTTTCTCAGCTTCTATTTTCCTCCTTTAAAAGGTAGAGAGATCCATATCGCATAAAATGCATCCTTTTAAAAGTGTACACTATGGGGCTAGGGACCTAGTGTATTGTTCTTAGCTAGAGTGCTTGTTTGCATGCATGAGGCCCTCTATTTGACTCTCACAGAAAAGAAAGAAGACTGGCCAGGTCTGTACATTCTTTGTATGCCTAGGCTGTGCTCTGTAAGTGCTTTCATATTTTCATCTGGAGTTTTCTTTACGTTCTTGGACATATGGTTGGTGAGGCCTTAATTTTCCAATCAGTAAAGTGCAATGGTATTCAAACTGTGACAAGGTAATAACATTTTAAGTAATTTAATATCCATCTTTCCTAGGTTTCACAGAAAAGAAATGATAGTCTCCTTAGTTCTACATTTTCTAAAACGTGGGTATCTGCCACCAATAGTTTATACTAGAATTTGGTGTTAGAGTTATTTAATGGAATCTGATGTGTTGCATTTATTTTAAGGTTTCTTTTTTGTTCCAGACCTTTCATGGCTCGATTACATAACCACTTGAGAATATTGATCGGTCCTAGAAAAACGGTGGAGTTTTAGATTGCCTGAAAGTTGAACAGTAGAAGGCGTACCTTTAACAATGTGGGCTGGGTTGGGGACAGACCACCCGCATGACACTTCACTGTTATTTTCAGCGCAGCCTTTCCAGATCCACTTGGGTAGAGCGAGTTCCCTGAGACTGTGTTTTGACATGTTCTTGAGAGATTCTGTGTGTGTGCTGTAGGTCTGAGAAGGACTGATTTAAATAGCCTCTGGTTTACCAGTCCGTCAAATGAAATTAATACTAATCATGTAGCAGAATTGTTATGTGATTCTAAAAAAATTAATGTGGGTAAGCCAGACACATTTAGGAACCAAGGGCAGGGGCTGGGGGTTTGAGACCAGCTTGACCTCTCCAGGAAGACACTGTCTCATTAAAACAGAAGGGTTATAAAAATGTTCACATGATAGTTAGTGAAATTACATTGACAATTGCTTGTTGTCTAGTGAATTTGATACAAGGATGGTAATTACTTTTTTTTTCTCTTAGAACTTTTTATAGTTAAACAGAGATAAACAGATCTACCTGGAAATTTATATCACTTTATATATTTATATAATGTCATGTATTTAGTGCAAATTCATTCACTTTGCTTCTTGTTCTGCATTTGTCAACAGTCTACACCATAGGAAAATCTATATCTAATATATAATTTGTAGGTATCTAGAACTTAGCTGTCACTCATATTTTACCTAGGATTAAGGGAAATCACACAACACATTTATGGGTACCTTTAATAACAAGCATTGTTGACTTGGTGGACTAGCACTTGATTCTGTACATACTTGGAGAAGAGGGAACTGCGGTGCAGCTGAGCACGGAGATCTGAAAACCCACGTTGGGCATCAGATATTACAAAATATTTATTTGTAATTGATCAGATAAAGGATTAGTATTTATTAAAGGGTTATATAAACACTCACTGATAGAAAGTGAACCTTAGGGCAACTCTTGGAGAGTGGCACTGTCTCATGCTGTGATGGCCCAATCCTCTCCCTGAGAACACAGGAACAGACAGAAAGGAAGGCCAGTGTGTAACATGGTTCCCAATGGGGGCTGGCCACACCCCATTTAGGGTCCTAAGACCTCAAAGCTATGCCTCTCAGTCTCCCTCAATAATGCCTGAATTGTACTTAGATACAATTTAGACAGTTGTATCAGAACCATGACACTGGCTGCTATAGGATTCCTCTTAGTTCCTTAGCTTTCCTTATATCCATACACATGAGATCTTATAAGAACACCCAGTTTCTAAGAGTGACAAAACTATACATGTCAAATGTGCACATAGCTCCAAGTCCAGATCTTAGTGTGTGATTTGCTGCTAATTGATCATGCTTTGATGATTTTGGAAATATTCAAATAATATTTTCACCCCCCTCTATTCAATCCTCCCTCCCTTTCCAGAGACAGCAGGGTCTCTATGTAGCCCTAGCTGTCCTGAAACTCTCCATGTAGATTCTGTTGGCCTTGAACTCACAGAGATCCTCTTGCCTCTGCCTCCAGAGTGCTAGGATTACAAGGAGGCGCTACAAGCCCAGAATTTTAAGCAGCCTTGTTTTGCATTGAATTTCAAGAACTGGGACCATTAGGTTTGGAAAGTCACTGTTCTAAGTGTATAGGATTACTGAAAATAGAATTGAGTGTGAAATTAACCAATATCCACTGTCTTTTAATCTATAGCTCAAGACTAAGCTTATCTATGGCCATGTAAGCAAACTAGTATTTTTCTGAGAAGTTGCTATATAATGTGTGAGTTCATTTTTTATTACTTTCAGAGTGACAAAATATTTTAGTATTGATGAAGAATGTAAATCTCTGTTGGGAACAACAGAGATTTACATTTAGAGGGTGGTGCTTAAGGATATGAATAAAAGACACATTGTAAAATTTGTCCTTTTTAAAAAATATTTATTTATTATGTATACAGTATATAGAAGAGGGTACCAGATGTCATTATAGATGGTTGTAAGCCACCATGTAGATGCTGGGAATTGAACTCAGGACCTCGGTAAGAACAGTCAGTGTTCTTGACCTCTGAGCCATCTCTCCAGCCCAAAATTTGTCCCTTTAAAGAGCGGTTTAGGGGCTGGACAGATGACTTTGTGGTTAAGACTGCATACCTCTCTTCCAGAGCAGGGTGATAGTAGCTTTTGCATCCATAAATTACTGTCTGTTCAGTTCAGAGCAGGGCCTTCCCCATCGTATTCCTTCACACTAATTCACAAGGTCGGCTTTTTCCATCCTTGTACAAGACAAGGAATTTGAGTCTCAAAGAAGTCATGTCTTGGCCAAAGGCTGTATTGGCAGGATTTGGTCTTGACTTCAGATCTGTTTGGGTGCAGCACTCACACATTGGTTATCATTGCTAGAAACACCTCGGATCTGTTCTTACAGAGGTAACTTTGATGTGCGGAGAATCTACTGTGGGAAGCGAGTGGAAAATACTTAGTGAGGGGCGACCACCTCAGCTTGGGATGCATCCCAGTAGCTGGCCAAGGAATCCAACTGATTGTGTTGCTCTTTGTGAGTATTTTTGGCAGGGCGCTTCCTTCCTCTGTCCATGCCTGTTTATACAATAACTCTCATTAGTTTCTGGAAAGGAATAAGGTTACCTGTGTAATGTGAAACCTTTACTAAGAGGATTCTTTGTTCAGGAACAGGCAAATCTACAGAAGAGTAAAGAACTGTATAAATCAGGGGGGCTGGAGAGATGGCTCAGAGGTTAAGCACACTGATTGTTCTTCCAGAGGACCTGAGTTCAATTCCCAGCAACCACATGGTGGCTCACAACATCTATGATGACCTTCTTCTGTATAATGTATAATAAATAAATAAATCTTAAAAAAAAAAAAGAACTGTATAAATCAGTGTGAAATAATAGGCACATAGTAAAAGAAACAACTTCAAATTTCTGAGTGACAAAGCAGCTTTGTTGGAAGGTGGTAGTGTACACTTTTAATCCCAGCGCCTGGGAGGCAGAGGCAGGCAGATCTCTGGGAGTTTGAGGGCAGCTTGAGCTACAGAGTTAGTTCCAGGACAGCCAAGCAATTCTGTCCTGAAAAATGAGAGAGAGATTAATTAACTCAGAGATAGGATTCAACACAAAAGACACTTTATAATGAATGGGTTGTGAGTGACTTTGGGCAGAATGCAGTGGAGGTGAGATGAAGAGGTTCTGCTGATGTTAAATGTCCTGGGTGTGGGTCTGGGCCAGTGAGATGGTTCAGAGGGTAGAGAGCCTATTGCCAAGCCTGAAAACCCGTTTGTTTCCCAGGGCCACATGACAGAAGGAGAGACCCGATCGAGCCTTGCAACTGTCTTGGCTTCCACGTGTGCATCATGGCACACATTCTCCACTCCTCAACTACACAAGTAAATGAATACATAAAATAAATGTTATAACATTTTTATTATTATTACCAGAATATGATCTGGGTGTAAGTCACTTGGAAGTTTACAGTTTATTGTTTTTTTCTCAAGTTTGAACTTTGATGGACTGTGTTGTGTTCTTAGCTGGTTCCCATTCTTCTTGGAATACGGCTTTTTCTTTCTTTCTTTCTTTCTCTCTCTCTCTCTCTCTCTCTCTCTCTCTCTCTCTCTCTCTCTCTTTCTTTATCTACTATATATACAGTGTTTTGTCTGTGTGTATGCCTGCAGGCCAGAATAGGGCACTGGATCTCATGGATGGTTGTGAGCCACCATGTGGTTGCTGGGAATTGAACTCAGAACCTCTGGAAGAACAGTCAGTGTTCTTAACCATCTCTCCAGTTCTGGAATATGACTCTTAAAGATTAGTGTCACCTTGGAATCTTTTCCCACTTCTTATGCAGTCTCTTCACATTTTCCTGCCTCTCCTTTGGTTCCCTTCTGTGTCTTTGGGGAACTCGGATGCTTTTTCAAATCATGGCCTAAGGAATGATACTTATTTTGTCTCATGTGCAAGTGCATGATGTACCTGTGAGTGTGTGTGAGTGTGCATGCCTGCACATCCATGTGCTGAGATCAAAGGAAGATGTCATATCTTGCTCTATTGTGCTCTGCTCCATTTCCTAAGGCACGTCTCTCACTGAACCTGGAGCTCCCAGATTTTTCACTAAGCTGGTTGGCCAGCAAGTCCCCAAGATAGGCCTGTTTCCTCTGTGCCAGCTCTGACGTCCATGTGGCTATGCTGTTTGTTATGTGGATGCTGGGGATTCAAATTCAAGGTCTCAGTCTTGCACATGAAGCACTCTTTTCCTTGCTGACCCACCTCCCCTCTTTGCCATATTTTTTGAGACAACTGTTCCTTGAGCCCAGAACTTGCCCTTTTGGGTGCGAGACTGTGCTGACTATCTTGCTCTGGGTATCTGTGTCCCTCTCCAATCCCAGTGCTAGGATCACAAATATGCATCACCAAACTCAGTTTTTAAAATATAAAACATATAAAGACATTTTTAAATGATTTATTCTTATTTTATGTGCACTGCTGTTTTGTCTGCATGTATGTCTGTATGAAGGTATTGGGTCCCCTGGAACTGCAGTTTATTGACATGCTCTCTGTCTTGTATCTGTAGGTGTCTGCTTATGTCCTCAGTGGGATGCAGTACATAGGAAAGAGTATAATTATCTTGAGTTATTATCTTTGATAATTTCAAAGACAACAATTTAAATGAAAAATCACATTACTGATGGGTTACAGTATATTATTTAAATCATGGATGAGCTTAAGTGTTTGTAATTTAGAATGAGCAAGCCATATTCACAGTGACTGATCCTGTGTGCCTTGTGGATCTGTTCTGTGTGCTTTATATAGTGGCAGCCATGTTTCAAGGCTATTGGGGAAGCCTTTTGTGAAACTACGCTTTTGAGTTGAAATCTGAATTTGGGGAATGGGCCAGTTGTGTAAAAGTTGCAGAGGGAGCTGAGGGGAAAGTTCTGGTACAGAGCACAGGACAGGCTTCCGGGGAATGATGGTGCAGTTTGCAATGTATCAGAAAGGTCCACATACCTGGAGTGGTGCATATGTGCAGAGAGACAGACAGGGTACCTGGAGTGGTGCGTATGTGCAGAGACAGACGGGGTACCTGGAGTGGTGCATATGTGCAGAGAGACAGACAGACAGGGTACCTGGAGTGGTGCATATGTGCAGAGAGACAGACAGGGTACCTGGAGTGGTGCGTATGTGCAGAGACAGACGGGGTACCTGGAGTGGTGCATATGTGCAAAGAGACAGACAGGGTACCTGGAGTGGTGCATATGTGCAGAGAGACAGACAGACAGGGTACCTGGAGTGGTGCATGTGTGCAGAGAGACAGATGGGGTACCTGGAGTGGTGCGTATGTGCAGAGACAGACAGGGTACCTGGAGTGGTGCGTATGTGCAGAGAGACAGACAGGGTACCTGGAGTGGTGCATATGTGCAGAGAGACAGACAGACAGGGTACCTGGAGTGGTGAATGTGTGCAGAGAGACAGACAGACAGGGTACCTGGAGTGGTGAATGTGTGCAGAGAGACAGACGAGGTACCTGGAGTGGTGCGTATGTGCAGAGACAGACGGGGTACCTGGAGTGGTGCGTATGTTCAGAGAGACAGACGGGGTACCTGGAGTGGTGCGTATGTTCAGAGAGACAGACAGGGTACCTGGAGTGGTGCATATGTGCAGAGAGACAGACAGGGTACCTGGAGTGGTGAATGTGTGCAGAGAGACAGACGAGGTACCTGGAGTGGTACGTATGTGCAGAGACAGACGGGGTACCTGGAGTGGTGCGTATGTGCAGAGAGACAGACAGGGTAGGGGTCATGACTGGTAAAGTGCATCAGGGAGCTGCATATTCAGTGACTAGATATTGATCTTGACCCTTTGGGGGTTTTTGTCTGTTTTTGGTACTGTTGCAGTTGAACCCAGAGCTACTTATTTTTATCACATTCCTCATCATTTTGCATTTTGTTGAATTACAGTTTAAACCACTGATCACAAAAGCGTTGACTTTGTAGGTTGGCTACCTTTGGGTATTGAATGTAATTATTTCTATTAGTTTTTTTCTTGAGGAGAGTATTGTCAGCATTTATTTGCCCCTATAAGCTTAAGAAGAATTTAAAAAGAATAGGGTATATATTCAGGTGGAATAATGATTTTGTTTATACTTAATTCTTTTTCTCCTACAGTTTTCAAAAATCACAAATGTTGAGAATCCACTTAAAACTTGTAGTGTAGTTGGAAATTGTGAGCTACAGCTTTACTATTAAATGTTAGGAAATCTCTGTCAACAATTTGTGTGGACATCAGAATAGGTCAGTCACAGCCTTTGCTGTTACTCTGGTATTGTGCAAATTGATTCTCATGTAATATTATGCAAATTTATCCCCATGTAATATTTGCTGTCTTAGGAAGCCTGATGATGGCTATGATTAGTTAATGTGTGTGTGTGTGTGTGTGTATTTTTAAAATTTAATTGACCAAGAGCTTAGAAAACAAATAATTTTACTTTTTCCTATGAAAAAATTTCAGTGGCCATTTGTTTTGCCTTTTAAGAAATTAGTCCTAAGAATGCATAATGTGGTCTTTTCTCCGTGCGGAATAGAGATTGGGTAGTTTGGTTTTTGAAGCTTTTATTATCTGACTCCATGATAATCCTTGGGAACTTTCTTTCTTTTTTTTTTTTTTTTTTTTTTTTTTTAATTTTTTTTTTTTTTTTTTTTTTTTTTTTTTTTTTTTTTTTTTTTTTTTTTTTTTAAAGCTTTATTTATTTATTTATTTGCCTTGGTGTTTGCCTGGAACTGGAACTACAGACAGTTGTTAGCTGCCATGTGGGTGCTGGGAATTGAACCCGGGTCCTCTGGAAGAGCAGATGGCGCTCCCAACCGCTGAGCCATCTCTCCAGCCCCGGGAACTTTCTTAAAAGAAGGTGCCAGTGGAGCTAAGGAGATGGCTGTGGTAAAGAACACTGGCTGCTCTTGCAGAGGTCCTGGGGTTTTGTTCCTAGCTCCCATGTGGCAGCTCATGACTGTCTGTCACCCAGTTCTGGGAATCTATGCTCTTCTCTGGCCTCTGATACCAGACACACAGACATGGGTGCAGGCAAAACACTCATTGTATACATAAAAAATAAAACAAAATAAAACCTTTATGAGTGTGAAAATGAAGGGAAATCCCCCCCCCCAAAGTTGCCGTGGTTTAAGTAATGAGAAAAATCTTAATACTGTCTTATGTCAGACAAATATACCTGTGTTTGCCATATTGTAAACTCTTAGGTTAAAACTGTTGACTTTTTTTCCTTTTAGTAGCAGCCCAGTGAAAGTTTAAAGAATAGCCATTTATTTACTTATAAATAATGAATATAACACTTTCAATGTTTTTCTTCTATGTGTCTTTAGACCTTTTAAGAAAGGAGTAGTTGGAAATTCCTTAACTAAAGATAGACGATAAAAATACCAGTTAAGATGATTATCATGTTTCTATGTTACTTAGGTCTATGATTGCACAGACCGCAGGACCTGAACCAGTCATCAATATATAATGTCTGATGACAATATAGGTAATTTTGGTGCCTAGGCGTAACCCTGTTCTGCAATAGGGCTTATCTCTTGCCGTTGCAAAGGAAGTTTTGAGGATTCTGCGTTTTGTTGGTGCTGGTGGTTTTGTGTGTGTATGTGTGTGTGTGTGTGTGTGTGTGTGTGTGTGTGTGTGTGTGTGCGTGCGTGTGCGAGCGCGCACAGCCTGTGCAAACCACCTTTTGTTGTTTTAAGTTGCATTAAGATCAGTGTAGGGGGCTGGAGAGATGGCTCAGAGGTTAAGGGCACTGACTGTTCTTCCAGAGGACCTGAGTTCAATTCCCAGAAAACACATGGTGTCTCACAACCATCTGTGATGACATCTGTTACCCTCTTCTGTACACTGTATACATAATAAATGGATGAATCTTTAAAAAAACAAAAAGATCAGTGTATATAAATAAAACCCTGAATTTAAGGTTATTGACCTCCCCTCATTTTACAGTATGGGAAATTTTGTGCTACCTCAGGCTAGTCTTCCAGTGTCTCAAAACTGAGGTCATTCTAACGATACTAGTCAGGCTCTTTGAAGTACCTGAAATATATAAGTCAAGGCAGAGGAAACTATCTTAACAGGTACCATGGTTTTTTTACCCCTGGGTTTGTCTCCTGACTTGTTGCTCTGGGGATCTGGGCAGTGGCACACAGAAGCCTTGTGTGAATTTGCTTGTGTCTCTTTAGGGAGAGTAGTGCATTACTGGAACCTGTGTCTTGGCTCTTCACCCATCACCCTCATTCTCTAATGTTCCTTTCCAGTCAGGTGTAGTAATAAGTTTCTAACTCACACTGTCCCCAAGATCTAGACCAACAGTAACATGCAGAAGCTTATATTTATTTTGTACTGATCGGCCTAGGGCCCAGGCATATAACTTGTTAACTCTTTACCCTTAAACTAACCCATGATTCTTATCTTGTTCAGCCATGTGGCTTGGTATCTTTTCTCAGAGCAGCATTTCAACTTCTTTCCTCTGGGTCTGCTGGTGTCTCATAGTTGTGTCTCTCTGGCTTCTCTGTGGCATCTCTGCTCTGTTCTTCTTGCTCCCAAAATTTTCTTAGTCTGATAGCCCCGCCCACACTTCCTTTCTGCCTGTGGCCAGTCAGCATTTTTATCAAACCAGTAGGTGGGACAATTATTTACAATGTAACAACATAATCCTACTACAGTCAGGTGTTG
Organism: Sigmodon hispidus; assembly: GCA_004025045.1. NCBI lineage: Eukaryota > Metazoa > Chordata > Mammalia > Rodentia > Cricetidae > Sigmodon > Sigmodon hispidus. The sequence goes on along the minus strand of PVIH01007674.1, from coordinate 77,338 downwards.
AGGTTGAGAGGGCAGAAGGGTGACTGGAGCATTGGGGTGGGGGTGGGGTGGGGGGCTAGGGTTTGGAGGGCAGCAGGAGGAACTCTTACCTGAACCTCTACTGGCTTTAATGCCCCAGGCTTCAAGCTGAACTCTTACAATTTACTTTAGGAAAATAAACTTTCCTGTTGCTGAAACATTAAAACGGTCCATGCTTTTATTGAGAAAAATGAAACAAGGAAAGAAAACATGTTAGTATTTTTAAAGACCTATATGTAGATTTGCCAGTTTATCTTTAATAATTATCAATTTATGACCAATTTTATTTCACTCATTTTCCCCCAACCCCAATCTTGAATTGGTTCTAGATTTCCTAATACTTCATTTGTAAATAATATGAATTTATAAAAGATATTCACTTTTTAAGATAATAACCACTATATCACTATTATATATAAATAATTCCATAAGATGGACTATCAGAATTCAAATTGACTGAATAAAGTTTTGTATACTGCAGGTCTGTCTATCCTTCTGTCTGCCTTTGGAGATGGTCGAATAGAGGAAATCATTTGTTCTGAAGTGTTTATCTTAAATTTTAATGCAACCCTTGGACTTTATTTCATGTAGCTTGTAGGTTACAGTTAGGCTTGACTTAAATTCAGTTTCAGATGATTGCTTCTTCATAGGTTGCTCTCTGTTTTTAAAAAAGGAGTTACGGTCTGGTCCATTCTTTTTCTGTGATGTCTACAATGACCAATGAATTGATTAGACACCTGTCACCAAACTTTTAGGATTCCCTTCATAGTGTTACAGATTACTCAGGGCTCTCAGACATTTTTGGTTTGTGCTTAAATATTGCTATATTTACCAAATGTTTGTCTTGTTAGACACAAGACCGATAAACTTCGAAGAATTTTGTTATTTAGAAGTATCAGGAATAAACTGTCTCATGTATATACATACATAAACAACAGTAAGATAGAACTGGTGTTCTGCGTGTCTGTCTTTACTCTCCAGCTGCAGAGCACAGCTGGATTCTCATCATTGCCTATCTGCACCGCTGCTCAGTTTATTGTGAAATCGTATGTCAGGGAGCCTTTGCAGCCTGGTATGCATTCCTGAGAGATTGATGGGACGGGTCAGAGGGCCAGGTACATAGTGGTAATATGGAAATTGTTTTGATGTCAAAGGCTTTGGAGAGCCTCTAGGATCTCCGTGGTGTCTAGCCTGTACTTCTGCAGCTGTTTGATTTTGGTCCATTTTTATTACTGGTTGCAAAACAGAGATACTCTGATTCCACCTTTTTGGGGGAGGTTCATCAGTGATCTCCGTAGACTAGCCATTTAGCTATGTAGATGCAGTTTGCAGAGATAAGTAAGGTCTTTTTCAAGGGAGCTAGGACCTTCTTTCCTGGATTTGTGTGAGAGTATGGGGAGAGGATTAAGGTCTGATGAAGCATGCTCTGCTTAGATAGAACTCTCTCCAGGTGAAGGAAGGCTACTGATCTATGTGCTCTGCTCTCTTAAATTATTAAGATGGTGTTATATCTTACAGGCTGATTGTTTTAGTAGTGTATCAAGTAACATTATAATCTAAGCAAGTCGCCTGAGGGATCCCAAAAGGACAGGATCTTCACAGACGTTGTGACCTGTCCACTTCCTTATAGTAACGTCGTAAGGATTAGCAAGATAACGTCTGTGCATAGTTTAAAGAGCATGTTTTTTATGGGATAGAACATTGTTAACTCCATAGGAGGAAAAAAAATACAGCCTCTGTTACAGGATGTAGAACTTCGCTACAGTGTCTTCTTAAAAATCTCTGAGCTGTTTAATCTGCTTCCAGAATTACTTCCCAAACTTGAGTACTCCTGAGTAAAGACAGGAAGTTGTAGGAAGGCATGCATGATAAAACTCAGAGACTAAAACTTGAAATGGAATAAAATGGAGAGAGGGAGGGTGTGTGTTGTCATAGTGTAAAGAGTAAGTTAATTAGGCACAATAAAAATCCAATTCTTGTTCTTTAGCCGGGGTGAAAAGAAGCCATCTTAACTGCTTCCTTGTGTATACTTGAGTGGAAATGTGAAATCAGTTTTCCTGTACTTAAAAATCGGTACTTTAATTGACTTCTGGAATTTTTATGGTACAATAGATGAGACAAGTTTATTGTGCTAACTATATATAGATCTTAAAATATTTGGCAGTTTAAATAGCTATTTAATGTGAGTTAGCAGTGGGAAGTATATGAGTTGAAGGATGGAAGAAAGCTGGACCAAGTGTAACAGTCTGTCAGCAAAATAACATCTTTTCCAGTTAGACTTACTCTGTGTTGTTTTTGGACCTGGTGAAATTGTTTTAGAGATAAGAAGTTAATTGCATGGCTCTGGACTGAAGAATGTTCCACCTCAGATATTTGCAAATAAAAGACATTGAAGTAGTTTTTGTATTTATAAAACTTCCTTGACAAAAAAAAAAAAAAAGTGAAGCTTTTTTGTGTCAGCTTCTTTCCATAATCTCAGCACTGAGAAGCTGAGGCAGGAGGATTGCCTTAAATTCAGACTGCCAGACCTTGTCTTAAACAAAACTAGAGGTTTTTTGTTTGTTTGTTTTGGTTTTTAGAATCCTATGAATAGTGCAATCACTCCATGGAAAGATGTTTTAAATCAGAGAGGAAATGACATCTTTTCTTTCATTGATTTTAGTCTGTCTCCTGTTTACTGGGTTATAGAGCAAATGGGACAGTGCAAACCCGAAGTATACATTTTTTAGACTTTTGGGAAAAGGGCTGATGAACTGCCCCCCCCCCAAGCTGTAGATTGAAGGATTCCTGTCTTCTGTAGGTGACGAATGCAATGACCAAATTCAGCAGCACATGGGAATTGCCCGATGCTTATGTCCTACTGTGTGTGATTACCAACCTTTAGGTCATCCTTCCTCCCTCCCTCCCTCCTTCCCTCCCTCTCTCTCTTCATCTCTTCCCCCACCCCCTTCTTTGTTTTCCCTTCATGTACTTTGGAGCTTAAAAAAGATACTCTGGGACCAGAGATGCAGTACAGTTGGTAGGATAATTGTCTAACATGCCCGGAGCACTGCTTCAGTCCTCACCACTGCCTAAGCTAGGCTTGATGGAGCATGCCTGTCCTCAGGAGGTGGAGGCAAGAGGTTTAGACATTTAAGTTCATCTTGTAATTAGTTCGGGGCCAGCCAGAGATACATGAGACCCTGCTCCAAAAAAAGGTACTCTGACTTCGAACCACATTTAGGAGTTTATTTTGAATATTACATTTAAAATGTCGATGTTCTAAAATAAATAATTTAAAATAATCTGAGATCTTAAACATAGCTACTCAAATACTTAGCATTTCTGTGCCAGTTTAAGTAGCCTTCTAGAGATATATTCTGCTTTATATTTCTAGGTTTTTCTCTCTTTCTTTTTTTATAGTGAGTTTAAAATGTCTTGCAAGCTAAAAATTTTATTCTTATGAAACGAAGAGATAGCTCAGAGGTTACTAGTGTTTACTCTCTTACAGGAGGCCTTAGTTTGGTTTCTGTAGTTTTCCTTAACTCTACATTTTTATTTCTATTACAAATGTCAGGATTTTATAAGATTTTTAAAAATGACTAAATGGTACTTTATTGTGTATATTGTGTACTCCGTGGCCTTACTCATTTCATTCATTAGCTGATAGATATTTAGGCTGATTCAGCACTTGCCTTGGGATGTAGGTTGATGTGAGAACATTTACTGTATTCAAGGCTAATAGAGGGAGAGGGACAGTGGATCCACCATTTGAAAGTCTGTCCTGAGCTTGTAACTCTAAAGGAGTGGATGCATTATATTTAAAGTGACATTTTAACTAACTGACATCATTTACCATTAAAAAAAAAAAAGATATATAACACTTTGTATTGTCTGTACTCTTTAGTCTGACCCCTACTCAAGGTGTGGCCCAAATGGTCATATTATATATGGATAACACACAGGCTTTTCAATGATGCCTCTTGCAAAGTCGTAGGGATGGGGGGACAGAGCATAGTGAGAAGCTCTGTTCCTCTGTGTGTGTAGAGCAATGCAAGGGTCGGCAAGCTTTTCTAGTTTTTTACTTTGAGACAGGTTTCTCTGTGTAACACCTCTGGCTGTTCTGGAACTATTGTAGACCAGGCTTGGCCTCGAACTCACAGAGATTCCCTTGCCTCTGCTACCTAAGTGTTGGGATTAAAAGTATGCTCCACCACTACCCGATGAGTTTTCTAGTTTTAATAGAGCGCTCTGTGTGTGTGTGTGTGTGTGTGTGCGCGCGTGCGCGTGTGCATGTAGAGGCCAAAAGAGGTCATCAAATCCCCTGGATCTAGAGTTCTAAATGGTTGTAAGCTACCTGATGTGGGTGCTGGGACCCACACTTTGACTGTTTTCAAGAACTGCAAGTGTTCTACACTCCTGCACCATTTCTCCTGCCCATTAATGGAGCTTTAAATATTACATTTTAAATGCCCTTTTAGACCCATTTTCTACAATAAATATGTATACTTATTCCCAGAGAGTCTTCTGTCATGATTATTACCAATCAGCATAATGGATTTGAAATCTTTTGCAAGTTGGAAATACTATGTACAGTTAAGGGGTTGAAGGAACACCTCAGTGGTTAAAACACTGCCTTACAGGGATCTAAGTTTATTTCCCAGCATCCATTTCTGTAACATCCTTTAACTATGCCTTTAAAGGATCTGACACCCTCTTCTGGCATCTGAGGGACCCTGCATGCAAGTACACTATACACAGACACACATACATACGTGTATTAAAATTATTTTTTTAAAAAGCATAAAAGTATACTTTTTAGAGTGGAAATGTAAGATCTTGCAGGCAGGTTTTTGAATATGCATTTAGTCTTCATAGTAATTGTGTTCACATGGGGAATAATTAATCTCATCTTCTTTAAAAAAAATACAACCAAATACTTTTGACCATCCTGTTAAGACATGTCCAGTCTGTCTGAAGGGAGAGGTCTACATGAAGATAGGGTTTCATGTTCATAGCCTTGGCAGTGGTTCCCATCACGCACACACAGAGGCATAACAGTGCTGCACGTTGCTGGATTCTACTCAAACCATTTCTCATTCAGGAAACATTGATGCGCATTGGAGGATTTGCATATCTGACTGACTTGTACCCAAGTAATATAGTCATTATTCTAGAGAAGCCCTTTGAGAACTAATTACATTATTTAAACCATGTGGGACTAGAGAGATTCCCTTAGGGAGGAAGCTTAGATACAAAGCTGAACAGAGTGTCTTAAACTTAGGGAGGGAGGCTGTGGTGAGATATAAAAGTGGCTTACATCAAGATATAAGATCTAAGCAGAGAGGTCTGGAGAGATGGCTCAGAGGTTAAGAGCACTGACTGTTCCAGAGGACCCGGGTTCAATTCCCAGCATCCACATGGCAGCTAACAACTGTCTGTAATTCCAAGATCTACACCTTTACACAGTTATACATGCAGGCAAAACACCAATTCACATAAAATAAAAATAAATATTAAAAAAAAAATCTAAGCAGAGAATGTGTTAACCTCAGGGAAACAGCAGTGGGGTGTAGGTGAGGTGGAATAAAGTTTCTTCCAATAATGGAGCAGTGTTTATTCAGACATACTGAAGGGTTTGAGAACTCCGGGAAGGAGAACTGAAGCTTTAAAACAGAATGAGGTTCTAGCTGCCTGGGAGGTAGAAGCAAGAAGGGTTTGTATAGCTCATGGTTCTCCTCTAAGAGGTGGGGTGGCAGGCGGTATCGGCCAAAGAAATACTGTCTGGATTCATAACCAAAGGAACCTTCCAGCACTTTCCCAGTTTGGAAGCTCCTTTGACTTTGAGTTGGATTCTTCAGGAGTCGCTGACTGAAATAGGCTGTTGGTGTTTTTTATGAATGAATGTTAGACGTAGTAAGTACTCCATTGATAAATTTTTACTTTTCCCAGAACAGCTTAACTCGTAGGGTTTTTTACCTTTGATGATGCGTTTTGATTTTGCTAACGCATTCAGTTTCACAGTTTTGCTGTGGTGCACAACCCAAGAGGAGGGAAATAAAGGCCTTCTGTCCTAATTGCTTGCCAGATTAGCTAGGCATGAATGTCAGGAATCTGGAGCCTTCTGTTCATTCAAGCCTTGGTTCTTTGGATTTCCCCTCTGATTCCTGAGCACCTGAAGTATGGAGCGCCTGTAGAAGAGCCGCACTGTAACTGTAAAATCTGCACTAGTCTTCTGTGAAATAAAAGTAATAATAAAAAATAGTAAGCTTAAAAATTTCATTAGTATTTTATAAATTACATATTAAAATATTTTATATATTGAGTTAAATAGAATATGTTATTAAAAATAATTTTACTTTTTTTTTAACCCTTTTTTGTTTGTTTTTGTTTTTGAGACAGTCTTGCTGTGTAGCCTCAGCTGGCTTGGACTTTGCTTTGTATACCAGGCTGACTTCAAACTCACAGAGATCTGCTACCTCTTTCTGTCATGCTGGAATTAAAGGCATAAATCACCACACCTTGGTTTTGGTTTTGGTTTTTGTTTTTCTCCCTCACTTCTTAAATGTGACTAGTAAAACATTTAAAATTATACGTATGGCTCTCCGTTCCTCCTTTTCTCCCTCCCTCCCTCCCATCTCTCCCACATGCTGCTCTTTTCTTCCGAGAACTCTGCCTAGGACCACAAGCACCTGTTTTACGGTTTTCTTCGAATTCCTTAATAATTCACTTCTATTAGACCACAATGATTTAGCAGCATGACAGCCATAGTGGGCGTAACAGCTTTGGATGCTTTGATAATAGATGAAGAAGCATTATGTAGAAAGAATAGGCAGTCCCCATCGTGAAATATACAATGTCAAAAACAGTTCATAAAAATACCTTATCTTGTCAGAAGTAATGGCTTGACAGAAGTTATTGACATTTGTGTTTTATTCATTTGTTTGTTTACTTTTGGCTTTTGGAGACAGAATTTCTCTGTGTAGTCCTGGCTGTCCTGCAGCTCTGTAGACCAGGCTGGCCTTGAACTCAGAGATCTGCTGCCTCTGCCTCCCAGGTGCTGGGATGTCCCACCACTGTGGTTGTCGTATATATTTAAAGACAGAGTGGTAGAGAGACCTCTATAGATGTCAGCTATACAAGTGACTTTTCTTCGAATGAGTGTGGTAGCATGTGCCTTTACTCCTAGCAGTCAGGAGGCAGAGGCAGGCAGGTTTCTGTAAATTGGAGCCCACCCAGGTCTATATAGTGAATCCTAGACCAGCCAGACCTATACAGTGTGATGCTGTTAAAGGTCATGGTTTTGGAGTGAAACGCAACAGTTTGTTTTGCTGCACACCACAAACACATTGTATAAATTTGATCATACAAACCTCATTTTTGCTAACTGTAGAAAGAGATTAAAATGTTATGCCACAGGATTATTATATCAATCAGTGCTTTTCTCTTTTTAGATTTTTTTTAATATATTTTTTTAATGTGAATTGGTGTTTTGCCTGCATGTATAACTGTGTAAGGGTGTCAGACCTTAGAATTACAGATGGTTTTTAGCTGCCATGTGGATGCTGGGAATTGAACTCAGGTCCTCTGGAAAAACAGTCGGTGCTCTTAACCACTGAGCAATCTCTCCAGCCCCAATCAGTGCTTTTCAAACTATGGGAATTACTGATAGGCAGGAAAGGGTATAATTCTGTATTCCAAGGCACTCCCTCAGGCTGTGTCGTGGCATAGGTCTTGGTTCTCTGGTCGACTGTTCTTTCTGAATACCCTGAGTCCTGTAGTGTTAAACCCCAGATTTATAAGAGAAAGTCCAGTTCCACAATTTTGAGCCATATTTGAAGCAAGCTTTAATTAAATACTGACCAGGATGATGGACTCTGGCCAGGTCCATCCCTGGGTTCCCAGGAAATGGTGATGAGTCATGTTTTTGCAGAAGCTTAAAAAAGCAAAATCATTGTAGGACCAACCACATTTCTGATCAGATCCAATCAGGCACAAGCATACACCCTGACGTGTTTCCTGCCTATGTACCTCCTGCCCATATCCATTCAAGCACATCTGTTGTAAACAAACATGTTTAGGGGATCCAAGAGGTGGTTTGTTATTTCCCAAGAACCACACTCCAACATTTGAGGAAGTTATCTGTCATTGGACAAGTGGGGCCTACAGGTTAACTTTAGCTCTTACAGTAGAATCCTATTAATATTTTGCTTCTGCAAATCAGGGTGCTGTGTTTTATTCCTAGATAGTGTGTGTGCTCCCTAAAAGCAGAAGTCAGTGGTGCTCTGTCATGTCAAGTCTGCCTTGGGTCTACCTTGTGAGTTCTGAATATAATTGTGGAAAACAGCTTTCTTTTTTATTTCTCTTTTATACTCTTCAACTATTGCTGAGAATTAATTTGAGTCAGCAGGATTTGGGGATTAATACAACAACAAAAAAACGTAAGCTCCCTAGATAAGTTAAATATAACTGATTTTTATATCTCAGTTTCTAAAGTCTCCCGACTTTGATTTCTTCACTTGTAAAATGGGGCTAACTTGTATCTGTCTCAATATGAGCCTTAGTATTGGGTATGGTCATGGCCACACTAACAGAAGTCAGAACTGTCACTGAGTGACCCTCCAAGTCAGTGGATCTCAACCTGAGGGTCTGGACCATATCACTTATCTTGCACTTCAGATCGATTCATAACAGTAACAAAATTACAGTTATGAAGTGGTAACAAGATAATTTTATGGTTGGGGGTCACCACAACATGAGGCCCTGTATTAAAGGATCTTAGCATTAGGAAGGTGGAGATAGCCTCTGCTCTCATGTATGGTTGCCATCATACACTATTCCTGTTTTATAAATGAAGAAACTGTGTCTGGAATTCAGATCTGTGAACTGCTATATTCATGGAGTTTAGAACTCTACAACTTGGACTATCTTTTAGTGCACAGGATACCTCATTAGTAATCATTAAATAATAGATTAAAACTAGGGGCTGGAGAGATGGCTCAGCGGTTAAGAGCACCGTCTGCTCTTCCATAGGACCCGGGTTCGATTCCCAGCACCCACATGGCAGCTAACAACTGTCTGTAGTTCCAGTTCCAGGCAAACACCAAGGCAAATAAATAAATAAATAAAGTTTTAAAAAAAAAAATAGATTAAAACTAAATTCACATAAAACCATTACAACAAGAATTGATTTACCAGGAAGAATGACAAATAAATGCAAAAGTGGCATATATGTAAATAGGGAAAACTTTGCCTAGGTCGCTCTACTGAGATGAAGTGGAAAAGAGAAGAGAAACAGATTAGGCATTTTGGTTGAGAGCATAACTGTCAAGGGCTGAGCCGGCTCTCTAGCCCTAGATGAGAGGTTTTTGATCTTACTGTCAAGGAAATGATTGACCACCAATAGCTGATACTACTTGTCTATAAACTGTAGAAAATAGCTGTCTTAGAGGGGCCAGTTAATGTTGTGTTCATTCATCCCATAGACAATGAATTTAGGGATGATGATTAAGGTCCAAGATAGCTAAATGACACTTCTATCACATATTTTCCCTGCACTTTAAAAATTAATGGAACTTTCCACTGTGAAATATATTTTTAGGTATGTATACCTGTGTGTAAAACGCATGTGTGTGTGTGTGTGTTGGGGGTGGGTCATTCCTCAGGTAGCTTTTTTTTTTTTTTTCTAAATTAAAGACAGGGTCTCTTCCTGGCCTGGAACTCAAAGTAACCATAGCCTGGCTAGCCAGTGAGCCCCAGGGATCATTGGCCTGGCCTGCCTTTGCCTTTCCAGCTCTGGGATTGCAAATATGTACTACGGCACATCTAGCTTTTTTTTTTTTTTTAATTTTTTTTAAAATGTGTGTTCTGTGGATCAAACTCAGGTTCCCCTTCTGCAGCCATCTCTGCCTGGATGTGTGTTTGTAATGCTAGAATGTTCTGGCTTTTGTTTTCTCTTTCATTGTCACACAGAGGTCTCTGATTTAGGACCCCTCTTTGAAATCAGTGTCCAGTAAATGCCATGCTGGTTGAGGCTTCAGTGGGGGTGCAGAGATGGCTCAGCAATTAAGAACTCTGTTAAGGTCTTTCAGAGAGCCCCAGTTCAATTCCCAGCACCTATACAGTAGTTCACAACTGTCTTTTACTCCAGTTTTAGGGCATCTGACATCCTTATAAAGACATCTGTGTAGGCAAACCACCAATACAATTAAAATAAAAACAAATTGTTAGAAAAAAAAATTCTTGAGTGGTTCTTGGTATAAGCATTGTTTTTTTCAAAAAAATTATCTATCTATCTATCTATTTATTATGCATACAGTATACAGAAGAGGGCACCAGAAGTCATTATAGATGGTTGTGAGCCACCATGTGGTTGCTGGGAATTGAACTCAGGTCCTCTGGAAGAACAGTCATTGCTGTTAAACTCTGAGCCATCTCTCCAGCGCCGGTATAAACATTCTTAAATTTGTATTATCTCTTCTCCTTCCTTGTATTTTCCTCTTGTTTTTTCTACTCACCTTCCATCTGTTTCACTGTGGTCCTTATTCAGTAAGTTTTTGGATACAGTGGTATCTGTATAGAGTCCCTCTGCTCAGAGAAGACAGACATTAGTCAGTGGTCATGAGTTGGATGCAGATTATGGAAGAGTAAGTATAGAGCTGAACCTCTCAGCTTCCAACATATCATCACCCGGGAACTCAGTAGACATGCAAATTCTCTGGCCTTACCTCAAAACTACTTCTTTTAGCAAACTTTCCAGGCATTGTTGATTCGTGTCATGGTTAAGAACTGGTACAGGCTTTTATGCAAGTCTGCAGCAGAGGGAAGGAGTCTGATCTTGTGAGGGACAGGTGCTGCTGATGCTAATGGCTTCATGCATGTTGCCTCTTTAGGGAGACAACTTTAGGCTTTGCCTCCGTTGCTCCCTTTCTTCGTTTCCTTCTCTGAAGGCAGCCTCTGAGTATGTCTTGCTTGTCTCTATATTCATGACATGTAATTTCATGCCTCCATCCATTCTCTTGGATGTTGATCAGGGAAGAATCATAGACCCCTGTCCATCCTCTGTGAGGAGGTACACCATAGACTTCTGCATTCTCTGTGAGGTTTGTTCTTGGATTAAAGCATTTTATCTTTGCTTCCCCCCACCCCTAGGAGTAAAATTGTCAGACTTCAGTTAGTCTGAGCTCTAAATAATACCATTTTAACACAGTGTCTGAGGTATATTTTAATGGCCAGGATCTTTCCCATACTGTTAACATGGTGCCTGTCACTGAGTATGGCAGGCAATGTATTATTTTTAGTATTTTCTCTATACTATAATTTCCTTCATCCTTATGTAGTAAAATAATTACAACAAGTGAAGCTTCTGACCATGCTTACTCCTCCCCTCCTGCCTTTCGCCTTTTTTTGGACAGTTTGTAAAACTGCTTTAGGGGAGTATGTAGTCTTTTAAAATTAAATATTTTCCTTTGTTAAGTATCAGGAGGAAAATGTGAACAGGATGGACCGCAGACAAAATCTTTTCTAAATACGACAAAATAATTTCTAAAAAGTTACTGACATTTTTATCATTGATAGACTTTTATTGGTGTGGGCTCTCAGGCTACAGCAATATATTGTCCTCTTTAGTTGCTTAAGAATGCAATAAATACTCTGGGTAATTGCAGATAAAAACGTGTATAGTTGTGAAATGGGGCCTGCTGTGAACTTTTTGTTGTCGTTGTTAACATTTAAATCTTCATTGAGGATTGGTTGTTTGGGGTAGCCTTTCCCTGGTATTACCTCTATGTAATTGGAGGTTTAGCTACTGACTTGGGGTAGAGATCAAAGGCAGTGTTTTTAAGGACATGAGCAAATACAGCCAGTCATTGTGACTAAATATGGTTATATTTGGCTTTCCATGTTTGTTTATTTTTGGCAGGCTAAAATTCCCCCTTCTATAATGTATAACAGTTTTTAAAGCTTCCTAACATATGACATCTTTTTGTTGTTGTTTTTTCAGTCGTTGCTGAGAGTCAGGAGACTAAATAACCTTTTTAAAAAAAACTATTCACTTTGAGATACTTAGTAAATTGAATATGAACAAAAAGTAAGGTATTAAGCATAGCTATTAACCCCACATTTCCTTAGGGAATGAATGACGAGTCTGTGCTCTTAACTGTTAAGCATTCTGTAGCAGACACTTGCATGTGTTTGAAGATTGCTCATTGCATTTAATCTGTGGCGATACTGTCACAGGTACTGGTGATGGGCATTCACGTGTAAACAGGCTTTAACGATAGCATGTGATGTTAAAAAATAAACTCTGTTTCTCTCTTTCGTTGTCTGACAGGAAAATAAACATTCCTGTTACTCATTAAAAAAATAAAAGGAAAATTGGAAGGATTTCAAGTATTTAGTCCCCTATTACAGTTAGATGAAAAGATAGCTCTCCAGATTGAATTTTTCTTCATGCTTAATGAGTATATGCATTAATAACTCCCATGAATTCTGATTTAATTTCTTTTAAAGACTCAATTAAGGGCAATTAATTCTTGTTTATGTTGAATAAACGTTAGGAGGACACCTGTGCAGGTAGCCTTTGGCATCTTGGAGTCCTACTTTGTCCTGACTGTTGAATATAAAATAAAATTTCTCCAGCGGGGGTGAAGGTGTGGCTTGGTGAGAGGGGGTTCTCCAAAAGGCCCTGGCCCTGGAATTACACCTCCCCCCAGTCCTGTCAGCGTCTTACACATTTAGGTAAAGTGACAAGTAACTGAAGGGTGAGAATTTGTTTGTTGGTACCCATTTCCTAAACCTCCCTGCCTTTCCTAATCTCTCTTCTTCCTAACTTTGAACTTGGGCCTCACCTCTTGCTTGACACTGATTATCTCTTTCGATGTTTACCCTCATATCCCCACAGAGCACCTCTTTTCTTTATTTCAAAGATGCCAGGCTCTTCCAAGTTTCAACTCTAGCGCTTTTGAGACTCTTTCCTAGTCTCTTGGCTTTGTTCGCTCTTAAATGTTGGTAGCGGTTTATATAGCTCCCATTCTGGTTCTTCTTTTCAAGCTTCTTCGTTTTTCTTAGGGATTTTAGCCACCTCCATGCCTGAGGTTAACTGTGTGTGTATTGATAAGTGTCTAAAGTTGTTTTTGTTATTGAGGTACAGTTAGCACATAGCAGTCGGCATTTATTTGCACACTTTGAGTAGTCATAGCGAGTACATAAATGGTAAAGCTATCTCCGTAGCTGAGATGTTGCAGGGACAGTCCCCAGAAGGGTTCCTAGTTTTTCTGCAGCATCCCTCCCTCCAAATCCCTCCCCAGCCTTCTGGTCTGCTACAATAGCTTCCTTCACGTTTTCCAGAATTTTACATGACTGCAATCATGCATTTTCTACGTTATGCTTATAACCTTCACCCCCAAGTTTGACTTTACTTAACAGGCTTATTTTGAGATTAATCCATTCTGCCTATGTGAATTTTCGTTAGGTGTATTTATTCCCCTACAGTTGTAACCAGCCTCTGGCCTGTGGTCCCAGAATAATGTCTGCTACATAAATGTATAACCTGACTTACAGCAGAAACAATACGAGGGTTTTGTTTTGCTTTGTTTTTGTATTTGTGTGGATTTTTTTGCAACTTGATCGCACAGTCTAAAACATGGACTGTGTAGACTTTATGACAAAAGCCTGTTTTCAGGGAGTGGTTCTCTCAGGCTAGGATTGTGTTCTCATGTGCATATGCTAGTCAGTACCATTAACTCTAAGAGACTATAGGCTGTCCTGGCCCCTTCACCATTCTGCTTGGCAAGCTTTTTGGCTGACTGGGTCTTCCTGGGCTCTCATCTTCATATTCTGGACTGTTTTCTCATGTCCACTCTAAAGCTTTAATGTGTGGAGAGTCTTGTGAGATAAGAATAGGCCTTTAACTGATGGGGGTCAAAGTCTGCTTAAAAATGCAGGTCCCTAAACTGGAGTCTGTTTAAAGGTCTGATTCATATCATGTCAAGCTTCCGGACTAGCCAGTCGAAACTTTATAATCCAGGGGCAACATGACTTTGGTATTAAATTATTTCTGCTTCCTTAATTTTTTTCTCAGAGTCCACCCGTGACACCGGGCAGTGCCACAAACTGAAAGAGTTGTTGAACAAAAGGCAAGCTGTTAAGTGCCACCCCCAAATGGGAGTGCCTGGGGGAGGGGCACTGAAGCACTTTCCCTTTCTGAGCATTTTTTTCCAGCAAAGAAAGCCAGCTCTGCAGACCTTTGTTTGGCTCATGGGTAAAGAGTAACACATGGCTCTTGTATAGGGACAGAAGAGCTATCTCTTGAGCCATTGTCCCAGATTCGATGTGAAACTTGCATCTCTGGAAGCATACAGCACTTCCTGTTAAAAGCAAGTTACATATCTGCTCAATTATTAGTATCACTTTTGGTCACATAACCTTGAGTTGCTTAGTCCATGTCTCTCTCTTTCCTTTGTTGAAGTAGTATTTGTACTTAGATAAATTTGAGGTGAAATCATAGTAGCAGGACATTTATATTAAGCAAATGGATGCCGGCATCACTGGTAGATTGTCGCTCTCTTGGGATACTGTATTTGAGAGTCAAAGGACTTTAGAAGTTTTTTTTCAAGAATCTTGGTTTTCACGATTACTGAACAACTTGGGACCTGCAGCACCTTGGAGCCAATTCCTTCCAGAGGAACACCTGACCAGTCTTGATGTTGGCGTAAGGAAAGCAAATGTGCCTGGAGTGGATGCTGAACTAAGCCATACTGGGACCTTGGGACCTCCTGCCCTTGCTGGGGAGAAGATAAAGAGATGGGGATGCATGGATCAAACATGAGACTTTATTCAAAAATAAATAAAAGAGAAAGCAAAAACAAAACAGAATCTTGGTTTCACTCTGTCCTCTGAAGGGGTGCCAATTCATTTTTGTTTGTTGTTTTTTTCATTGTTTAGATTCTCAGTAGCTGTGTGTGTGCACACTTGTGCATGTGGGTGTGAGTATGTGTGTGCCTAGTGTGTGAGGGTCAGAGAGGGCAACCTCTGCTATCAGTCTTCAGACATCCCTCTTTTTTGTTTGACACAGGTCTCTAACTGGTCTAGAACTTTTCCATTAGGCCAGACTCCAGGTGTGAGCCTCCCATCTCCTCACAGCTGGATGGCAAGTGCAGATCGCTGTGAGCAGCTTTTTATGTGGGTTGTGAGGTTCCTACCCAAGTTTGAACTTGCGATGTAAGCACAGGCCCAGCCTCCTCCTTCCAGTAAGTGTTTTAGATGATTCTCTATATGAGCCAATTCTCTGATGTGACATTATTAGGACAGTGTTCTCTCAGTGAAGCAGTATTCTCGGTGGCATTTGACTTTTCTGTGATCTAACACAGTTGCTGTCAGATTTGTATGTATAAAATAAAAGTTGTCAGATTCCCTGAGTCCTATTGTCTACAGTGAAGTCTTCAGACTTGAACAGAGAAAGCCAAGGAGCTGGTGAAGGAGCCCGGCCAGCATTGTGCTAGCCACACAACCCTGAGGACTCAGGTGTGGTCCTCCAATCAGACCATCGAGCCCACAAGAGGGTGTGTGCATGTGTACTCCTCGCACTTAGAAGATTGTGGATTCCAGCCCAGCCTGGCCTGTAGTATGAAACTGTCTCAAAGCCACAAGCAAACAAACCAACAAAAAAAAATTCTCAAAGAAAACCATTTAAGGACTTTGAAATTGCAGCAATTAAAACAACAAAACCCTATCTTGCTTTCTAGTAGAGAAGTGGCCCTTAATGCAGATGGTGATGGGAAACCAGGTTGTAAGGTTCCCGTGGACTCCATGGTCTTTCTAAGGTCCTGTATCAACCTCCATTTGCCTGTTTTTTTTTTTTTTTTTTTCTTAATGACAAGCATTGGAGTGTTCCAAGGGCCCCTGGAAGGCTCAAGATGACCCCTTTGAAGATGTTCTTCCACCAGACAGGTAGCTGCTTGAATCTTTTCATTGGTCAAGGGCCACTGTTCGACCCGGTTAAGAGCATCAGACCCTCACGTAGTGGGATCAGCAGGTAAAGGAACAGTGACCCTTATAATAAAATTTAATCTCCTAAGCCAGATCTGTCATTTCTAATCTTGGGAATAATGGGCTCGATTCTGCCATGGGCTTGTTTATTCAAGCCTTTTCCAGGGTTAAATCCCATCTGTAGCATTTGAGCTCATACTAATTCATTAGAAGACATCAGTAGTACACCTATCTGCCAAATCCTGAAGTAAGGGCTATCTGAGGCCGACCGTTAGAGAATGTCTCTCAAACACTCCCAGAAGGTGCCACATAGGACTTTACCTCCATGGAAAGTACCTCTTCTCCCGTGGGTAAATTCCTGATTATCCTTTTATTGGTCTCTGTTTCTGGCACCAGAATAATGCAGATTGTGAGAGACCAGATCCCATGATTCACTCTAGGGTAATAAAAAAAATGCCTCAGTAGCAGAGGGATAAGGAACTTTTTTAACTGAGGATAAATAAGACTAAAGCTCTAACTGGTAAAATAAGGGAAACATTCATACCTTCTGATGGTAACATTCTCTTTTACTTTTTAAAAATGGTCTCTGAGTCTGTGTCTCCATTCAGCTACGTATCTCCACACTGCTGCATTCTATATATGCAACTACAGGCCCTCAAAGGTGGGACAGTTAAATTTTAAAGGCATTGGAGCAGGTTCTCTGAAAGTGAGATATGAGATCTAGTCTTTGCCTGATCAACCCCACCTCTACCTTCTCTGTGTCTTTTGGCTGAAAGTGGAAATGTGACTCAAAAGCACTATATCATGGTGGACAGATACAGCCAACACGAGAAATGTAAAGCCAACCACCAGTACATGTTCTGAATTCAGATTTTGTATGAAAACTCCTGATGGAAGGGAGCTCTTTGTAGAGTCCTAGACTCAGCCCTGTGTTTAAGCCAGGTTTCAGTTCGTCACAAATTGAAATCCTCCCAGGAATTCATCATGTCCCTGCCAAAGGTCTTCAGATGGTGACTGATGGGATGATCTGTTGCCAAATATGCGTTCTTTTACAAAACATTTCAGGCATAGGTTAATATAGAGGCTGGAAAACAAACTGACTTCATGATACACTGTGTGTTTTTATCTGATGATTGAACCCTTTCCAAGGATCTCTTGAAAAGACATGTACCCTCAGAGTCGCTGATCGGAAGCCTTTTTATACAAAAGCCTCCCAGTGATTTCTGTGGAAAGTTTTTCATTAAATAGCTCAAATTCTCACAGTCATTTTGTAGTCTGTAAGGCAAGGTACATCTAGCCAATGAATATCTTTGAATTACTTAATAAATTAAATATTTAAATTCAGTGTATACCACTGAGACTTTCGGGGTCTATACAGTGGTTGCAAGTTTGGTTGTTTCATCTTTTCCTTCATTTTGTTCCTGCTAAGTGCACATGATGTAGATCAGAATATACCATTCTGACTGTACCATTCACTGTCATATTTGTCTGTAGCCTTTCCGTATTTTTGAGTCTTCTCAGAAGCTCAGAATTCTGTGATTTTACTCCTAGCCCCACTCTCTGGCAATCACTTTGTGTCTCTGTCCCTGTGATTTCTCAGGGATTGTCCACTGTTTGCCCTTTTATGACCGGCTTGTTTCCTTTATCATGGTGTCTTCTGAGGTTAGTCATAGGGTGACATGGCAGAATTTCCTTCTTTAGTGCTGAATCATCATCTACTTTTTGTGTGTTATGGTTCGCCCACAAACCATTGGGTTGGTGAACACAGGGTTGCTTCTGTTTCTTTCCTTTTATAGCACAGATTTTAAATATTGATCATACTGTGTCTTTCCTGTTCCTATAGGAGGTACCAAGGAACTGAATAGTAGGAACGATACCTTTCTTTGCTGATGTTTTCATGTTACATGAGTTACTGTTTTGACGTCTGGCATATATGGAAATAGTCTAATCTTCTGGCCTGATCGAGACTAGAACACGCCATGAGGTAGCTCCATTTAAAGGATCAGAACTAAAACATGAACAACTACAATTTGGGAGCAGATCCAAGCTTGCAAGGAAAAGTTTCAAATGCAGCTTCTGTACTGTAATTCTTTCAACCATTCTCTCATTTGATGATAGTTTGCTTTTCTTTCAGAGTGTGGACATTATTTGTACAGTGGTATTAATGCTTTATATTGGGTCCCACAGATTGTTTTTCTTCCTTAGAATGCATGTTTTGTAACTGGCAAATTGAGTGTTTGCAAAATCAGAATGAATACTGGCAGTGTCAGGCTCTGCAGTGCCCAGTTTGAAGGATTCGATTTCTGAGCGTTTTGGCTACTCCTTGAGTTGAACACGGCCTCTTGGTATGGACTTAGGTAAAAACATAATAAAAAGGAGTGGATATTGATCACTCTTAACATAATAGTTTAACCCATCACTGTTACCCAAAGAAACAATTGGAACAGTATGGTCTGTCCTTGATCTGTGGAAGAAGGACATTTAAGTGTAATTGATTCCTGTTAAGGAAAAAAAAAAAAAAAAAAAAAAAACACGGTTCTGCTAGAGCTAGTACTGTTTACCAACTGCCTGTGAAAACATTTCCTTCTTACCCCCCAGGTGCTCATTCAGCCTTCTGTTTCCCAAGTGACATTATTAGAGCTCTGAGTCACAGGAAAATTAAAAGCACACTTAAAACAGTTTTACCAAATTCCTACTTATTCCGATAATGCAAATGTGGGGGAGTGTTTCTGGAATTGTAGATAATTTTATATTTAAAGTTGTTAAGCATCCCCTGGTTGATTTGTAGGAACACAAACCATAGAAGTGTAAAGCATATAACCAGGAGGTAGGAATGTGTGTGATATGCATGGAAATGTGTGTGTGTGTGTGTGTGTGTGTGTGTGTGTGTGTGTGTGTGTGTGTGTAGCTGTCTTTTTTTGTTGTTGCTGCAATGACTATTAACTTTGTTTAACTAAAAAGCAGAACTGGGGCTGGAGAAATGGCTCTGGGGTTAAGAGCACTGACTGTTCTTCTGGAGGACCTGAGTTCAATTCCCAGCAACCACATGGTGGCTCACAACCATCTATGATGACGTCTAGTGCCCTCTTCTGTATACTGTATACATAATAAATAAATATTTTTTTTAAAGCAGAACTATTGGGAATTTGAAGGATATTGCAGTTTCTATTTGTCTTTTTTCATCAATGGAGAGACAGTGATGTAGTTGAGTCCTCAGCCAGGGAAAGCTGAGCACCGTGAGTCTGTCCTGTGAAATGGCAAATTTTGGGTGTCCCCTGACCCTGGCATACTACCTCTTTGACATGCTTGCCCAAACAACAGACCTAATTTGTTGGCCATTGTTCGCCTGTGAATCTAAAGTCATTTTGTAGACCTTATGGATTCTATAAGGAGTCTTATGGTTAGAAATGCTGGAAAGTTGATTATAATGATATTCACTAGTATATTTTTCAACTCTTTCCCATGACTTCAAGTGAATTACTTTAAATTAGCATAGCTCACAAACCCATTTTTCCTAAACGTTACTCCTATTAGGAAAATGTTCCCAAAGAAGAATGTGGCCAACCTATGTTAAATCAATATAAATCCAAAAAGATCTACATCCTTAAATCTTTTTGAAGGTTTGTAAAACTAGGGACTGGAGAGCTGGCTCTTTTAGAAGACCTGGGGTTTGATTTTTGGCACCCACATAGCCAGGGCATCCAGGACCCTCTTCAGGTCTCCACCGTCACCATGCACACATGTGGAGAACAGACATACAGGCAGGCACAACGTTCGTATAGATAAGATAAAATATTAAGATGTAAAAATCTCGTACAAAGTTTCTAGAATGAATTTTGAAGGGATTGTTAAAATTGATAGGAATTTGGGTCTGTCCGGCTTTAACTTGACCATGCGGTGTCATAACTGCCTCTGTAGGAGGGTCATCCTGGACATCTATGACTGCCGTTTACAGAGCACCCAGGTTGATACTTGCACCCTTCTCTAGATGTAGCCCTGACTAAGTAACAAAGCCTGGAGTTAAAAGGCCCAGGAGACTGTTAATTTTTTCTAATACATATGGAAGAACCAATTTTGTTAGACTATTTTCTAAAGTTGTATTGAATTACCTCCGTGTTCATTAGTATAGCCTGTCTGTCAGAGTGATCATCTTATCTAAGTCTCTCATCGTTTCTTCTCTTCCCTTGATGACGCAGCATGGCTTTTGTGGTGGACAAAAACCGTTATAAATACCTACTGAACACAGTGTGGCGGATACATTGTGGGAGAGCTGATCGTCTTGATGCTCTTTTTCAGTGGTGATAACTTTCAGGGAAGGGACTGGAAAAGCCACTGATTTGTGTGTGGACTTTCACTTCTTGATTTTTTTTTTTTTTTTTTTCACAGAATTCACTTCTTCCTGTTCTTCTGGACAGGAAGGGAGGTGCCTCAGTCCAGAGGCTCTTTGGTTTGATACTTGGGAATAATAAACTATTCCCACAAAGCCAGTAGAGTTGCTTGACTGAGAAGGTAGACTGGGTGGGGTCTTCATCACTTCTCCAACTTCTGCTTTCTTCCCCCTTGCCATTGGGGACTTGAGATGTTTTGGTTCCTCATCCTTTTTTCTAAACCATCGATACAGTTTTCTCCGTGTTTAGTTGGCACGTGGATTCCCTTCCCTGCCCATATTCTGCTATCTCAGCTCTTCATCCGCTCCTCTTGTGCTTTTACATCCAGCCACCATCTCATTCTGTTGCCTACAGGTTTATGTCATGATGTTCTTCTATTTTCTAAGATTTATTCACTCTGGCTATGGTGATGGTTAGTATTAAACCTATTTATTTACTGAACCATAGCTTCAGATTCCATGCAGAGTTCCTTCACTATTTTGCCATCACTTGCTGACATTGCCTCTCATACATTGATTTGAGGGAAGGGTATGCGCTTTAGGCTGTTAGTATGACAAGTGGTATTTTACCAGTGGCTTTCCATTTGAACATCATTAAGCCTGAGTTATGTAAAATGACTCTCGTGGTGCTGAGGAAGCTGAGGCTGCCTAACTAAGTTTATGGTAGAAGGATCTGGCTCCAGCTCAACCTATTCTTGATGGACATGTGGGGCTTTGTTTACTGACCTCTGCTCCTGGGATTGCTATCATCAGATAGCCCAGTGCTGACATTGGGAGCCTTCACAGTGTAAAGAGATGCTGTAGCTGGAAACTACTGGCTTTGCCACAGTGAAGTAATGTGACTGTTGGTATATAATGTGTTTTTATCAAGATCTGTGGTAACTTACTGAAGAGTTTTGGACTGGAACAGCCCTCACAGCCAAAAAAAAAAAAAAAAAAAAAGTAAGATAACTGTGCAGGACAAGAAAGGTTTTCTGTTAGAAGCATTTGACTCTTAAAACTACAGTGGAATTTTGAGTTGAGCCAAAAGGGAATGGGATGGAGACTGAAAAATGTGAGACTTCGGGCATTTATATAAAAGTTATGATAGCCTTAACACAGCTCTAGCAGCATTTATGTGGTATGTATGTGTATGTGGGGGAGGAGGCCAGAGAAGAACCGAGAGTGTCTCACCCCTCAGACCTAGTCTACTCTGTCTCTGGAGGCGGGGTCTGTCACTGGACTTGGAGTCTGCTCTTTAGGCTGGCCAGCCAGCATGCCACAGGGGACCCTCCTTTCTCCACCATTCCAGTTGTGGGGTTACAAGTGAGTCCTGCCACACCTAACAATTCTACATGGGTTCTGGGGAACCTCGTCTTTGTATGACAAGCTCTTTACCATCTCAGTTACCTCTTCATCCCCAGCAGACTTTTGATCATAATATAAGACAAATCAGTTAACATATTATTTGGTTTTGCTCTATTCCCAGTAAATTTTAGTCTATGCCATATCCACATGTTCCCAGTTTACCACCACTGGTGACCCTGACATGTTTTCACAATGTCCTTGGATGCATTATATACTGACAGTGATGCAGCCTTAGTAATAATTTATCCTATTACCGTTGTTGCTCTGTCCTTCCTGTAAGTCATTCTTGATGACATTGAACCTGGATTTCATGAATGCCATGCATTTGTTCTCTGCTTCACCACCAAGTTCTCTTACCAAGTTCTCTTTATCCATAGCCATCAAGACATTGCAAATTAAAACACCTTTGAGATGATACTATGTTACTCTGATAAGAATGGCTACCATTAAGAAGTCTTGGCTGTAGTCAAGAAATCTGATAACAAATGCTGGCAAAGGTGTGGGCAAACAGGAAACCCTACCTAATGCACTGCTGTGGGGTGTGAGTGTGTGTGTGTGTGTGTGTGTGTGTGTGTGTGTGTGTGTGTGTGTGCAAACTAGAATGGCCATTGTGGAGGCCAGTTTGGTGGTGCCTCAAGAAATGAAAAGGAGAAAACCATATGAGCCAGATATACCACTGTTGACCATATACATACATAGAAGTGTCCATATCTGATCACATGACAACTGCACATCCAGGTTTATTTCTGTCCTGTTTACAATACCAAAGGAATTGGAACCCAGAGATGTTCATCAGCAAAGCAGATAAATAAAATATGGTACATGTGCGCATGCACACACACTGGAATTTTATTTAGCTTGAAAGGAAAATTATGGAAGTAGTGGGCAGGTAAGTGATTCTGAAAAGTATAATATTAAGTGTAATCTGTCTCAAGCAGAGAAAGGCAAGGATTGCATGTTCTCTTCCATGTGCGGATCATAGCTTGTGTGTGCATGTGTGTGTGTGAGTGTCGCTATGGATAAAGCCTAAACTAGCAAGGAGGCAGATAGAAATAGGTGATGGAGAAAAGGCAGAAGGACAGAGGGACACATGGGACACACAAGTGGAAAGTGAGCTGGGGTACAAGTTAGAGGTGGGGCTCAGAGGGCAAAGATGGCGGAGAGTCTGCTAAACACATTTTTTAATGTCTTGTATAATCATGTAAAAATCAAATACAAATTTACAAACTCCAGTTTTTATTTTGAGACAGGGCTTCTAAGTTGCCCAGGCTGATGTGAATGAACTCTAGTTCCAACAGGGTTTGAACTTGAGACCCTCCTGCCCCAGCCTCTCAGAGAGATAAGGTGGCTAAGTGTGAGGCACCAGACCCAGCTGAAAGGCCTTCTGTGATTTGTCACTGTGGTTTCAGTTAATACTTCGCTTCAAAGAGCCTAAGTATGTCCTGACAATCCAGTAGCCAGGTGAATAAATAATATACTTCAATTCTTCTAATTTCTTCTGCAAAAATATTTTTATTACATTCTCAATCAACCAAAATTTCTTTGTGGCTGGATATACAGATCTCTTGGGCACTATATGATCTCTTAATCCTAGAAATCAGATGGGAACCTCTATCTTCATTTTCTATTTTACAGTGATTGGAAGAGATTTTTTTTTTTATTCATAAAGAAATTTGCTTTTATTCAAGTGATGGTGGAACACACCTATAATCCCAGCACTCAGGAGGCAGAGGCAGGAGGATCTCTGAATACAGGCCAGCCTGATCTACAGAGTGAGTTCAGGGACAGCCAGAGCTACACAGAAAAACCCTATCTCAGAAACACTAAAGAGAGGGAAAAAAGAAAGAAAAGAAAAAAAGAAATGCTTAAAATATAAAAGTATCTGATTTTGTTTTTTTTTTTAAACTACTGCCAGGAGTTAGTGAGTCTATCTAAATTTGAAAAGCCCATAAATTACCACACTTTTTTGCCCGGATTGAGAACTTCCATTTTTTGTTTCAGAATTGTTGGCCCTGAGACAAGTGGATTTGTTGGCTTATAACCTAAGCGAACTTTGAGTTTCATTTTGAGACCACACAGCATTTTCTTTTGTTTTTAATATTTTTTTATTTTAAAATGAAAAATTTTTACTAGCAAAATAAAAACAGCATGAAGTCTTTCTTTGTGCATGGCCTTCTGCTCTCCTGTCTGTCTGTCTGTCTGTCCTCCTCTGCTGTCTTTAACCTTAAGTAATAAGATTTTTTTTTTTTTAACTTTCTGAAGAAAGGCATTCTTTAACTACTGGTTATTTGATGAAGGCCACAGAAAAGCAAATGAGGTATGAAGATGTGCAGTGTGTTACCCAGTGTCCCATTTAAATTTCCCATTGAGTGATTTTAAATGGAGGCACCAGTTCTGAACACCGGGGAAGGCATGTAAATGAATACTTCATGGCTGCGATTGTTAGGCGTATAATTTGATCTGAACTGTGTAATGCAAAAGGTATATTATTATCATTCTTTAAAAGACTTTACAAAGAATGCCATGCAAGAATATTTTCCACTAAATGTTAAAATTAGGACAAATTAGCTTAACTTTCTGAAGACTTTTTTCCCCCTCTTTTTTTATTGTAAAAGTCTCATTTTGTCCTTCTGACACAGCATCAGGAACCATGGGTCCTTTCAAGACAAACTCAAAGCCCTATGATAATAGGAGTTTGGCAGTTTAGACAAATCTTAAATTTCAGTTACAAAGAGGAGAAACCACATAATAAGCATGTTTGCATCAGAGGAATGTTTTCCTTCTAAATGACTGTTGTGTTTTAATGTCTGGCTTGACACGTGAGTCGATGAGTTGGCCTCACATTTGCTTCAGACTGAATTAACTGTGAGAAGGAAGGACCAACCGTGGTCTGCTAATACTGCCACCCAGTCCAGGGCCAGTAACTGTTTTCCAATGCTTGAGTACCCTCTGTTTAAGCCCTGCTTTCTTTTTAGTCTATCAAATAATGGGTTCCCTGATGGGTGAGGACCATAGGAAAGCACATATCCCTGCCCTTGCTGCCTCTGTTTCCTCTTTTGCCTCTGCAGACTTGACTCACAAATGTCAATAAACACTGAGCTGAACTACACAGGATGGTTTATGGATATCTAGGGGTTTGAAATAGATTTTATACATAAATTCTGTGTTTTATGACAGATTTTGATGGGGTTACACATTTTTATAAAATTGGCTTGCTCACACTGCAGAAGTAGCTGGCTTCGAACCGTATTCTAGATTTGGGTTCCATCCCTAGTATCAAAACCCCTAAAAAAAAAATTCTAAAATTTTTAGTGGGCTCCTGGCAAATATATGTTGTGTGAATAGCATTGGTATGATCATTTAAGGGGTGTGTGTATTTGATTCAGAAGGTGTTCTTCCTGTATAATGAACTGTGGCATGGAGTCAAGAAATAGTCAAGGTTTATGTTACACCTTAAACTTCTGTGTATTTTCATACCTTATTTTAAATATTGTTCTGTGTCAGCCTATAGAGTACCAACCCAGATCATAAGGATGAAGTATTGTGTTGTAAAATCATGAATATCCCCCCACACACACACACACACACTTCACTCCTACCTCACTCTTGACACTGGTATTTACTGAGCAGATGCTGAATGCATATCAGTTTGTAAGACCCCGGTGAGGCAAACATACACAGCTGTCTTGTTCTTGAGTGTTATAGAAAAAAACCACTTCATAATGCAGATTGGGAATTGACTCTGATGTAATTTATTTAACAAGAACTAACAACATTTTCTTGGGCTCTACAAAGATTTTAAACACTCCGTGTAGTTACCAGCATTGGTGTCAAAGAAAGAACTACCCTTTTCTTTTGCATAGTTGACCCTAATGTTGAAATAACTTCACATTACTGTGGGCTCTTCACTGGCTTATGACAAATAAAATGTTTCATGTTCTAGGACCAGTCTCCAGTAAGAGCAGCTATTGCATGTTGTAATAGAGTAAATTTTGTACCCTCAGATTTGTACGCCATAAATACTGAGAGCTAGGGCAGAGGGTGGAAAGAGACTATGAATCCCAAAGATGCACACACTCAAAGGCAAGACTGTGCCTGCTGCAGTGAGATCTCTGCACACCAAAGAGAGAGGCCTCAGGAGAATTCACACCTTCTTGCACTTTCATCTTGGACTTGCAGCTTCCAGAACTGCAAGAAAATAAATTTCTGTGGTTATCTCATACCTGTGGTATTTTGTTTTGGCGGTACTGGAAAAGTATTGCATATGTTCTATTGTGCTCGTGGCTGGTAAACCAGTCTCCCCATTAAAAATTTCTATAACCACAAGACCTCAGTTGAAAATTCTTTGTTCATGAGGGGTCTCGCTGGCATCTGCTTTGTAGCCCAGGCTGGCTTTGAACTCATGTGCCCCCTGCTTTTGCTTATATGGTGCTGGCATTCTAAGTGTGGGATGCCGTGTCTTGCTTATTATGCTTTGTTAGTTCTTGATTTCTTTCATATTATATATATAGGTTTTCAAGAATGACAGCAGATTTCAAGAGTCATGCATTTCTTAGGCCATTTCCTTTATTAACCAGCTGTATATTGAAGGTTTAAGTGATGGTTGTCTTAGACGTTAGTTATGCTTTTCTTCACATTTTACATAATGGCATAGTATATAACACACCTGCTGTGTTTGGAACTGCTAAAGGTGGGAACAAGCCTGGTATAAAAAAAAGGCTATAAATACAGCCTCGAAGTTAAGTACTGGTTCCAGCCAGGTTCCTCTGCATTTAAGCCATAGTCCCATTGCTTATTAGTGAAGTGACTTAGGCCTGTCCTGTAACTCCCTCCAAGTCTGTACAGAAGGATAATCAGGGCCTCCACACCAGGCTGTGTGATTGAGAGTTACGCCCTGAAAACCTGCAAGAAGTGTACTGCATCTAGATGCCATAACTCATGCCCCATTGCTCTTCTTTCTCTGTATTAGCTATTTTTGAATAATGATTCTCTACATTTTTTCTTTTAGTTACTAGTTAATGCTTCCAAAGACTCATCTTTGTGCTTATCGATTGTGTAGTTCTCAACCCTCATTTAGTAGATGGATGTTAATGCAGAGATTCAGAACCAGCCAAAGTACAGAGACTAAGAGACTCTAGGGTGCCTAGCTCTGAAAGGGGCATCTGCATTCTACCCTTCTACCCAAGATTTAGGGGGCATGGAGGATAAGGAGGTGGAAAGATTATGAGCCCGACAGTAGAAGACATCTGCAAAACAGAACCGGACAGTTGCATACATGAGCTGGCTGACCAGAGCTGTGGCTGGAAGCTCAAGATGGACACAAGTTCCAGCCACTCACAATTCTAGCTAGGGCAGGTCTCACAAAGTCCCTCCAGCTATTGACAGTTGATGGCTGCTGTGGTGAGTGGCAGATGTGGCCCCTGAGAGGCTGCCTGTGTTCCCAGGTATGGTCCTCCACCCAAGTGCATGCTGACTGCATAAAGAGAGACACGTGATGGAATTTAGGATGAGCTGGAGGGGAGGGAGGAGAGGTGGGTTTGGTCAAGACTCATTACATTCATGGATGAAATTCTCTACCAATAAAAAGCTTTATGAGTTAATTGCTTTACTTAAAAGTGAAGGACACAGAGAGAATTTAACATCACATAATAAAGGCTAATGAAGATCCAACATTAAACGATGGGTACGCTGTTTATTTACTGCTTAGATAAAATTGAACTGAAAATTTCCATTTCTTTTTTTGTTTCCTTTAGTATCTAGTCATTTCCAGTGTAATAGGACACAAAGTAGTTCTTTCTGACTTCACACTCTGATGGGCCTGTAGACACAGTATTCATCAAAGAAAGGTTAAGAGCACTGACTGTTCTTCCAGAGGTCCTGAGTTCAATTCCCAGCAACCACATGGTGGATCACAACCATCTATGATGACATCTGGTGCCCTCTTCAGTATACTGTATACATAGTAAATAAATAAAGCTTAAACAAACAAACAAACAAAAAAGCAGGAGCTACTACACCCAGCTCTGCTTTGCTAAAAACAAAAACAAAAAACTTCCCGGGGCTTTCTCATTAGCATCCCCATTCTTCCAGGGTTCTCTCCTCTCCCGATGTCAGAGGGGTATGCATCCACAGAAGTGTACCTAGAGAAACAATTTCTGGTTCTCTTTTTGGGCTCAGCATGGCTCTAGGCTAGGGAAAGACATTCAGCAAATATAGCCAAGTCTTTGCATCTGCTGGATGAGGGGTGCACTGAGATCTTTTCCTGTTGTGATAAAAGACTGACCAACTCAACTTCCGGGAGAAAAGGTTTGTTTGACTCACAGTTCCAGGTT
Source organism: Sigmodon hispidus (assembly GCA_004025045.1). Classification (NCBI taxonomy): domain Eukaryota; kingdom Metazoa; phylum Chordata; class Mammalia; order Rodentia; family Cricetidae; genus Sigmodon; species Sigmodon hispidus. The sequence goes on along the minus strand of PVIH01007674.1, from coordinate 49,288 downwards.
ACATTCCACTATGGGGGGGGGGGGAGGTGTCACAGCGACTGGAGCTTGAGAGAACTGGCCACATTACGTCAAGAACAGAGAGCCCTGAATGAAAGCTTGTGCTCAGCTTGTTCTGTCCACTCTGAAACAGTCCAGGATTTGCAGCGTAGGAAATGGTGCCTCCTACAAGTGCATGGGTCTTCTCACTAGTGAAAATTGTCCCCCACAGAAGTATCCCCAGCACAACTTAACCTCTAATTCTTTGATTATGTACTGTGCGACGGTGACAGTTTGAGCCTGTCACAAAGACTATTGTTTCATTCTATAGAAATGAGAGATGACCTTTCCTTCATGGGAACAGGCAACTGATTGACTTGTGACGTTGTTCATTCCTTTATTTAATATTGCTGATGTACCTTTTGGGCTATAGCCTCTCTGTGCAGGGTTTCCATTCTAGGCCACTTGTGGTTTGTTTTAAACTACGTAGGAGGACACATTAGGACTTCTTTGATGAGGTCTTCTAATTTTCATATGAATGTGTGGAAGGGGCCTTGAGAAGAGGAGAAAGGGGAGACAGACTGAGGAGAATCAGCATGAACACCAAACCAAAGGGTTCCTTTCCTCTCAACATCTCTCCTGGATATTACTTAGCAAATGATGGTGTTCTCTCAATAACTCTGCCCGAAGGAGTCGGAAGCCATTTGGTTTTGTTTTCAGAAGCATCCATGTGATCTCAGGGCGATTGATTTCCCAAATTCTGTGCCGTCATCCCTCTGCCCAAGTATGTATACAAATAATCCTGCCAGTGGGTTTTCCAAATGTTTTTGAATCCTTGGCAAAACATATGGGCTTGGAGAAATCCCCATGTGGTACTCTGTTTCCACTGCTGGAGACTTAAGCTTCTCAGGCCCCTTCCATGAGCAATCCTTAGTATTTTCTTAAACATTCCCACCACACTGGTGGGACTGGACTTAGGTAAAGTGTCAGGGCTCCTGCAGCAAATATGAAGCTACAGCTTGACTTGGTTGGATCTTGTGATTGTATCCAGCCAGTGTGATGGAGTGTGACGGTGCAGTGATTCATCCTAACTGAGTCTCAGTCCACTCTGAAAAGTGTGACTGCCGGGAGTAGTGTGCCTTTCCTGCGGGCTCATGCTGTGTATGCCAGGCTGCAGGTCAGTTTGTCCTGAGAGGCCTCCGGGAAATTGCCCAGGGTAACACTGCCCAGGTTTAGAAGGCATTTCTTTGTTACAGAAGGATTTTATCTTATATTCTGAGGCAGGAGAGAATTAATAAGCAGACATTTTATATTAAAGATATTGAAGTGTTTTATGCTAAGATCTTAGGGAAGTATTAAGTTAGGGAGTATATGTTCATATTTATTAAGTTCCTGTTTCTTTAGGTGTTGCTGAGCAGAGTCGGAAGGACCTTGAGTCAACATTGGGTAGTTCTCTGCCTCTCATAACATTAAATTGTTTCACAATGTGGGGTGGGGTTACAGATGTGTCAGTAAGGGAGGGCTGTGGAAGGTGTAAACCGCTGAATGGGGGGGGCATTGGGTGTGCTCTCCACTCCCGGCCTGTTGGGAGGATCTCAAGGCCAGCCTCAGGGATAGGTGGGACCCTATGTCAAGGAGTAAAACTGTTGAAAATGAAGACATTGAAGAATTGTGATCCAGTTCTGCGTTTGTATGTAAACACGGTGTGTGAATGTGTGGAGGTCAGAAATCCATGTTAGGGTGTTTTTCTCTGTCACTTTCTGCCTGTTTTTTGAGGTATGTTTCAGGCTTTCTGGCTGAACCTAGAGTTCCTTGCTTTTGGCTGAACTGTCCAGAAAGCCCTCAGGTTCCTTCAGCATGCCCCCCCCCCCATTGAGGTTGCAGGTGTGTGCCCCCACACCCTGATTTTATGTTGGTGCTGGGAGGCTTTCATGCTTGTTCAGCAAGTACCTACTCCATTGGGCTATCACTCTTAGAATCTGGGTTTTACATTTGAGACTGTAGAACAAGTTTCTACTCAGTGAATCAATATGAAGTACCTAGCCTGTGAAGAACTGCACACTGGTGGGTGGATTTAACAGAGAGGTAAAGGGGCGATTCCAGATGAAATGCATTGGATGCAAGTCTAGAAATTGAAGCTAGTCATAGCATTGCTGTTATCATGCTTACACGGACAGCAGCGGTCTTTGGTAGCAGTCATAGTAATCATGACAATGTAACATTGATGGAGAGCTGTGTGGCAGACACGCTGGCTGGGTGCTCGCTCCTAAGTGCTCTTATTTAGCCTTCACAAGTATTCACAAGCTGAGGAAAACTGAGGCATCATCGGGTGATGAAGTGTCCAAGATACTAGAAAATTCAAGATTAGCTGTTAGAGTCTATATTTTATTATTTCATTATTGGATCAACCAAAGAAAGATGATGAGAGCTAAATGTTTTATTTATTTATTTATTTTTTTAAAAAGGCCTTTGCTTTCTTTGATGGCGCCGAGCCTCGCTGCTTTGGGAGGGTAGCCATCCTTGTGAAAGCCTAATGCTGATTTTCCATCATGTTTGTTTAAAATAAGTCAGAGATTCATCTAAGTCGCAGTGGCTTCTACATACTGCATTTTGTTTGCTCATTTCTTCTTAAAATGTCTTCCTTCTTATGCTCCCGCTTCCTATGTTTTCCTCTGTGCTGTATGACTCACTTGAGGAATTTTTAAGTTGTAAATACCCAGGCTTACTTACCTTCCAATTGGAAAGCACTGAGACATGTCTGTTGAAGTTGGAATGCTTGCTGTAGGCAATAGCATACAGCGTATGGAGTATATAACACTGAGGAAAAGGCTTTTACCCAAAAATTGTATTATTTTAGAATTTTGACTACATTTAGTAACTTAGAAGGCGATGAAATGCCAGTCGGGGGAAGAGTCAGATGTTGCTGGAAAATGCCATTAACAAAAGCATGTTCAAGTATAATTGCATAGTTAATACCCTGCCTGTCAAAACTTGCTTCCAAGTAACCTGTCTGAACAGAGAAAAGATATGCAGTGACCTTCCTCCACATTCATTTCTACAATAAGGCAGTCTGGTCTGATGGTGCATGTCCACGATACCAGCACTCTGGAGGCTGAAGCAGGAGGCTTGCTAAAGCTTTCGAGGCTAGCCTGGGCTACATAGCAAGATCCTACCTCAAAAATGAACAGTTGAATGAATGAATGAATGAATGAATGAATGGAGTAGTTGAATAAACAAACTTCCTGAAAATATTGATATGAATCATTTTCAAAGAATAATAGCACTAATATAATTTCAGTTAGTAAGAACTAATTAGAAATATTACAGATCAGTGCCATTGAAGGCTTAGTGTCATCTTCCTGACCCAGACCTCAGAACTTGTTTGGAAATTCCTCCCTGTTTTAGTTTGTTTTCATGTTTCTTCCAGGATTTATCCTAAGCTTCCTGTGTATGTTCACCTTCTGTTTCTGCTCATCACAGAAGGGTGTAGTCATCCAGACAACGTGGATGCATCACAGAGCACTCTAGTTTATGTGCCTCTATTGTCTAGCTCAATCTGTCTGGATTCTTCTTGAGCTCTAGTGCAAGGTGTTCCATCTTTTATATGTCCTTCGGGTCTCTCTGCTTACTGTGTCCCACCAGCATTGCAAGCACCATACTCCCTCAGTTCCATGTTGTAGGACTTTACACTTGTGATAATGAAAGAGGAGAAGTTGTGTTGTGTAGCTCATTGTGTTTCTCTCCCTGGTCCAGAAGCTTCCATCTGTGTTTGCTGAGGTCTACCCATAGCCCATATGAACTTTGATTTTTCTTAGTTTCTGTTCACTGCTAACAACCCTCTTTTGTAGATACTGATATGGTCCCCATTTTACAAGGTTATACTCTAACAAGTATTATCCAGGATTTTCTCTAAATAATTGATATGCTAATTAAAAGATACCGAGGAATTCAAATGGATAAATTAAGTTGGCTAGAATGACCAAGGAAGATTTAGCAATGGATAAGAAAAATGAAACTGGTAGATGTTACTGGATGCTGTAAACTCATAATAGTGAAAAACAGTGTCCCACGATGGTCTCACTAGTTAACTCTGGCTGTCCTAGAACTCACTGTGTAGACCAGGATGCTCTTGCACTCACAGTGAGCTGCCTACCTCTGGCTCCCAAGTGCAGGAATTAAAGGCATGTGCCACTATACCCTACTTGAAGATACCATTTTGAATGGAGGGTACAGAGGTGAATGTAGATCCCTTGGGTGAATTCGATGTGTGCTAGGCTCTTGTGGGAACCATTACTCACACAGCCTACCACCAGGATTACAACTCCAGATTATTCAGCAAAACAATTAGTTGTCATTGAAAAAGGAAACCAGATATTACATACATATATATCTAATAATAGTTATATAATAATTCCAAGATCTTCATATAACTAATTTATGAATGTGATAGCAAAAACTAGGAAACACGTGATTGATTAGATCTTTAAGTTGGAAACCAGAGCATAAAACCACAGGGGAAAGTGTCATGGACACTGACCATGGCTGAAGTACATGTCACAGAAGCATGAGATTTTAGTGGTAGAGAAGGTGGAGAAGAGTGAATTGTATTGTGAGTCAAGCACTTGTACATAATGGTGTGTGGATGTGCCCAGAGGTCCGGAGGAGGATCACGATTAGATCATCTCTGCCACTCTCTACCATATTCCCTTGAGACAATGATCCTCACTGACCCCAGAGCTAGATTGGCAGTCAGCAAGTCCCAGCGATCCTCTTGCCTCCGACCACTCACAATGCTGGGGTTACAGGTGCTCATGTGGCTGTAACTAACTTTGTACATGGGCACTGGAGATTTGAACTCAAGTCCTCCAACTTGTATATCATGTACTCTTGATATCCTCCCACTGAGCATCCTCCCAGCCCCAAATAAGATTTCCGTTTTTCAGATTCTTCATCTCAAGTATATGAAGCAGCTTAAGGATTTTTAGAATATCTGTATCTGGAAGATCTGGACTAGTTGCCAGTAAAGAGTCTGTAAATAATCATATAATCCCTCCTCAAAGTTGCCTGCAGTATGAGGTGCACTCTCCCGCAGAGATGCCATGTGTGAAGGAATGGGTGTGCAGGCGGCAGGAAAAGGAAGTGCCATGAGAAAAACATGCCGAGTATAATGTTGGTGACCTTGTTTGGCTTCTCAGTTTGTCTCCTCTTGGTGATGCATTATCTCGTGTGTGCTGGACTCTTGACTTTAGTTTTTAATTTACTATCCCTGGGGGCAGTCTGCAGTTATTAAGGAAGTGGGGGAGGGAAGGGTATTTGAGAAGTACTGGATCTCAGGAAATAAGCATGAACTAAAGAACATCCAGCTTTCAGAGACTTCACGGCTACCTGCCTTAACTGTGGCTTTCTATCCATACACACTGGTGACTTAGAATTCTGGCTTTGAGCTTCTCATGATAAATCTTTCACTCCTGGGGAATGAGCCTAGTCACTGCTAACAGAGCAGAAGATGGGGTAGGCCAGGCTGGCCTCGAACTCACAGATCCTCCTGCCTCTGCCTCTGGAGTGCTGGGATTAAAGACATGGCTCACATGCCTGGTCCTTTCCCTTTTACTCTTGATTGCTCAGCTTCTTTGTTCGTTGAAGGGCTGGCATTACTTCAGTGTGCATTGCTGTCGTATTGGGAAGGTGTTTATTCAAAAAGAAGTCTTGAAGAACGTAAATAATAAATATTTTTAATTTGCAGTTATAAAATCATATAAAATGGTGACAATTGCTTCCTTTCTAACACCTGGGCTGTAGCCTTTGGAGCTGGTTTGTCTCCCAAGAACTTGTAGAATGTGGTGGAGGACATCACTGTCTTGTGTTTCTCTTGAATGTTGTTGGTTTTTTGTCATTAACCATAGTGGTCTCTCTAGGGTTAAGAAAGGCTTTCTTCTCTAAGACTCCCAAGAGAGTCTTTTTCCATTAGGACGAATGGGCAATTTTGTGACACTTATTGGATTTCTTTTATTGGTTGTGCTTTTTCTTTGCCTAGGATTTATTTATTTTTCCCCCCAAACTCAATTCCCTTTTATTTTTCCCCGAACTTTTATTCCCTATTAATTTGGATTTAATTGCTATTTCCTGCACACACAAACACACCCCAAGCCAGTTTTGGTCATGTATTGATGTTCCAAGTCCTGTTACGTCATATCTTTGTTTTTTGGACATCAGAGAATATGCCTGTCCAGCCCCTCACTTCAGGAGCCACTTACAGGCTAACCTGCGGTTCCTAGCAAAAGCCAGTCTCTCCTGGCTCGGAGTCAAGAGCAGTAGACTTAGAACAATAACAGCACAGAATCATAATTTTCCTCACCAATTTCTCACCGGCTGGTGCACTGAGCTGCAGCTGAGTCATACTGTGTAAGCACTCTGCTGTTTTCCAGAAGGGTCTAAATGTTCTCAACCCTCTCAGCCTGTTCACTCCTTTCATTTGCCTTTCTGACTCTTCTCCACCTGGAGAGATTCCTTTCCAAGTCTGTAGCTGTCCACTTTGTCTTTAAATTGCCCTTGAGAAGCCAGCGGCATCTTCCTCTCCACCATGTTCTCTCGCCACATCTCCTAGTGGTCATTCTTGGTCTGACAGTGACCTGTGCTGGTCTTGAAGGTAAATCCTGGTGTCTTCCTGCCTCCCTGGGTTTTCGTCAGCATCTGAATGTCTATACACATGATTTTTTTGGATCTCAGAGAGAAGCTAAGTGTTAGTGTTTGAGTTAGATGTGTGCTGTAAGGAGCTCATAGCCAGTGCTGTAACAGCATAATGGATAGAGATTTGTTTCAGTCTTGTTTGTTTGTGGCAGGTTTGGAGATGGATAATTGCTGCTGTTGACTCAGCTTTTTAGTAGCTCTCTAGTGAGCCTCTTCAGTATGCTGTTCTCACCATCTGAAATTCCCCTTTGTCCAGATGTGTACTTCCAAATTATACCCATCCTGGAAATTACTAGTTCTTCCAGAGCCTTTCTTAACTCCCATGTGAAAATATTCGTCCTTTATATTCCTATAGGCAGTGTGAAGGTAGAAGATGACCTTATCACTAACACATCCACACACACACACACACAAATATGCCTTCCTTACTGAACTCTAAATTCTATGCTTACAGTATTGCCCTCTGCATAATGGATTTCTCTGTTGAGTGAATGGCCATCTCTTTGAGAAACTTGTCATTCATTAGTAATTAGAGCTTTGAAAAGAGACATGTTGTTATGGGTTAGAATATACAGGTGTTAGAATTGAGAGAATTTAATTTATAGGAGAGGAATGTGTATATATTGCTAAAAAAGGAACATCTTTATTGTATGAACTTAATTTATGACCACATACAGATTTTGTTTTGTCTTTGTTTTGGGGTGTTTGTTTGGTTGGTTGGTTGGGGGTTTTGTTGTTGTGTTTACTTGTTTGTTTGGGGGTTTTTGAGACAGGGTTTCTGGGTAGTTCTGGCTTTTCTCTCTGTGTAGACCAGGCTGTTCTGGTGAAAGCTGTCCCCTGCCATCCACACCATATACCCAAAGAGTCTGCAATGAGTGTGTGGAGAGCCCGATCTCCTCTTCCCAGACTCTTGAAGTCCACCAAACAGTGACCCCTTCCCTAGACCTGTTCCATCCAACTCCTGCCCCCAAAAGTCAGTCCCTCCTTGGGGCTACTCAAGGCCACATCTACAGGTTACTTAAGGCCAGGTAGCCGTATCTGCCATGTGACTCTCCCCCTGCCTTTCCAGGGGTCACCCTGGATTGCTTTGTCTGTACCCATTAAACCTGGGCTTTTTCTGATTTGGTTTGTTACTCCGGCAGAGAGGCTTATGGGTTAAAGAACAACCTATCACAGGCTGGAACTCAGATCCGCCTGCCTCTGCCTCTCGGGTGCTAGAATTGAGTGTGTGCAACCAAACCTGGCTTCATAAAGATTTATGTAAAAATGCTATACGGCATGTTTTTAAATACTGTTAAAGCATTCTGTTACTTATATGGGGCATGAAATGGAGACTCTTCTTTCTCTCAGTGCTTAGATGAGTACGAAGACGACGAAGCAGGACAAAAGGAACGGAAGCGAGAAGACGCCATCACGCAACAGAACACCATCCAGAACGAAGCTGCGAGCCTCTTAGATCCAGGCACTTCCTACCTGTCCCAGGTAAGCTTTTAAAATAACTCATTGGTTATTTGAACAGCAGTCTTTTAAAGTGCTCTTAATAATTTCTCCAGTCCCAGTTTCTGTGGGTTTAACCACAGATTTCCCTTCTATCCAAATACTCACTGACTTAGGTGCTCGGTCCCTGAGCAAAGAATATTGTCTGACCGACTGGCTGGGTTTAGGTAACATCAGTTGTAAAAATAATCAAGAAAAATAATCACTTCCTTGATACTAAAAGTAAGAATTAAATGGTTGAGCTGAGTGCCTTGTTCTGGTGTTTTGGATCCTGACTGCACAGAAGAAGCAAAAATGTGACCTAGTGCCATCTGTGAATAGTGTCATGTCAAAGTTCACAGAAACGCTTGCATTTCTGTATAGTTTGAAGTATTTTTGGAAATAAACCTTAATTTGGTTTCGCTTTAGTTGCTTACTTTGACGATGAAACATATCACTCTATAGAATATTATTTTGAGTGCTTCTCAGGACACAGAATCTACTGTCCTGATGTGTCTCTCATCCCTAGAATCAGTTATGTTAAGTGTGTTTTGAAATATTGGTATAATGGGGCTGGAGAGATGACTCAGCAGTTAAGAGCACTGACTGTTCTTCCAGAAGACCTGAGTTTGATTTCTACCATCCACATAGCAGCTAACAACTGTCTGTAATTCCAAGATCTGACACCATTACACAGTTATACATGCAGGCAAAACACCAATTCACATAAAATAAAAAATAAATATATTGGTATAATATGTCCTGGTCTTGTTAATTTTTGTGACTTTTTTTTTTTTGAAGATTTATTTATTATGTATATAGTATACAGAAGAGGGCACCAGATGTCATCATAGATGGTTGTGAGCCACCATGTGGTTGCTGGGAATTGAACTCAGGACCTCTGGAAGAACAGTTAGTTCTCTTAACCTCTGAGCCATCTCGTCAGCCCCATTTTTGACAATTTTGTCTGTCTGCCTACCCTTTCACCTCCCCCTTTTCCTACCTTCTCCTCTTCCTCCCTCTCTTTCTCATCTATTTCTCTCTTCACACTTGTGTGTTCATGTACAGGCCAGAAGATATGTCACCCTAGCTGTCATCCCCCAGATACCATCCACTTCTTTTTGAGACAGTCTTTCAGTGTCCTAGTACTTGCCAAGAAGGCTGGCTGGTGAGTCAGCCTCGGGGGATCTGCTGTCTCTGCCTCCCTAGAGCTGGAATCATAAGCACGAAGCTCCACACCCAGAGTTGTTTTTTTTTTTTTAGGAAGGGGGGTTGTGGGTTGTGATGACTTTTAAAAGTCATTTTGGAGGATCACACACCATTCCATATTAATTGATGAAAAAATTAAATGTTACATGTATGTTATTTGCTATTTCGCAGCATTATGAAAACATTTGACAGAGGGAAGCAGACAGGCAATACAGACAAGAACTTTTCTCTCTCCCTTAAGGCTGAAGTTCCTGAAAGAGATTCACAGACTAATGGGGCTCATCTTTGCCCCTCCCTCATGCCTCCATGTTGCTGTCACTGTCAGGAACGATCATGCTCTGCGGAAAGTAGCAGCACCCTGTCATAATGCTAACCACACTGCATCCCTCAACTGTGTATTATTGGTCATGATCCAAAATACCTTTGTACATTTTTGTTTAGCAAAAATGAAGTTAACCCTGGTCCTCTTCCACTGATGATTCCACGTGATGAAGGTTTAACTTACTGTGGTGGAGAAAATACACCATTGTTATTGAAAGTCTAGACCTTGTTTCTGCTCTTGCCCATTACTCTGGACACCTTAAGAATGAAGGCATATTAACATAGTATCATACAGTGTCTAGAGACAAAGGGCTGATCCCTTTCTATGGAAAAAGGCTGTCTTTGCTGTGTTCTAGTTATTTCCAGTGCGGTACATGCTAACATGGACTCTAGCTCAGCTCAGCTGGCCCTCAGAAGTTTTCTGCACCTCCTCCCATCTGTCTTCATTTAACTACCCTGAGTTCTTCCCAAACCTGCTTTTTGTTTCTTCAATTTCTGTCTGTCTGTTTGTTTTATTAGTAATTGGGATTAAAGGTTGGTCACTCGCTGGTGACCTTGGCTTCAAATGTATTTTGCCAGGCTGTTTGCTTAGCATGACAGTGAAGCTGAATCTTCTCCATGGGCCTCCCTAATTGCCTCATCAGAGGTGGCAGCGAGAACAGGAAATGCTCTATCCACATAGTTGACATCTCTTTGAGCTACGATCTCCATTTTCAGGTCCCCGTTATTCCTGAAGGATACCAAAATCTAGAGGAGTGATGTGGGGGAGGAAGAAAGAAGGAAGAACAGTCTTAGAATTATTGCTTGTTTTATTTTAATAGGATCAAGAAAAAGGCTGGATCTTAGCATTGTCTACAGATCTGAGCCACCCAGGGAAATAGGTCAGTATGAATTTGACTTGATACTTGCTTTGTGAGTAGTTAGGATATTTTATTTCTGGTTTAAATTTTTAAAGAAAGACCGACAATGGTAATAGGAAATGAACATTCAAACGCTTTTTTTATGTTTAGCTATGGCCTCATACAGCTTTTAAACATGCTCACGTGAGCTCTTTAAGTAAATGTTTTCTGATTAAATTAAATTTAGAAAATGGTAGAACATAGAAATGGCATGGTCATTAAGGTCATTTAGTACTACTGTTTTCTATGAATTATTAAATCTTACTCTTTATTTTTGAAGGGGTATGATCATATGGCTCAAAATTCAAAAGGCATAACTATGTTGTCAACTACTTGACTGCCTTCCTGGAAACAACCAACATTTTCTTTTTTCTACCTAGAGCTTCAGAACTAACCAAAGCTATCTCTATCTGCTTGTTTGTCCATCCGTCTGTCCGTCCATCCATTCATCTCTTTTTGGATATGAAATGTTCTTCAAAAACTGGCATGTATGCTAAAGAGTTGGTCCCATAGCAGTGCTTAGTTGTGACTTTGACTTCATCACAGGATTATCTATCCTATTGGTGGGTAGCATAATCCGATGACAGCACTAGGATATGGTTCCTAGTCCAAACTGTGGCCATGTCCTGTCTTCAGTCATTATGAAGTAAACCTGGGCCCTCTTCTCATGCAGCTCTTCCCTGGCAGGGCTCTGGCAATGGAGCCAGCCAACCATGGGTCACGACTTCTGAAACTGGGAAGACAGTTAAGTCCACTTCCTATTAAGTTATTTATCATGTATTTTGTAACAGTAATAAAGGCCAATTAATTCACCTTTTGCATTATACTTCTTCACTTGATAATGTAGATAGACTTCTGCAGTAGTCCACAAGGGGCTTCCGTATCATTTTTCACAGATGCAGAATATTCCATTTTATAGATGTACTAAAGTTTTTAAGCTAAATTTTGTTAAGGTTGTTTATACTTTTTTGCTGCTAGAAATAGTACAGTATAGAAAAAACTTGAACACATTACTTTGCATGTGTGTAATAAGAATCCTCTCGTTGGAACTGATGGGTGAAAAGATGTGTATGTTTGGAATTTTTATATTTCTGAAATGCCCTTTCTAAGTACTTCAGCATCTGTATTTAAAAAAAAAAAAATTAAAACTGTTATTTCAAGACAAGTATAGTTAGTTGTACATGTCAGTAATGCTTAGCACCTTGGATATTCAGGGCCAGCCTCTATTACATTCTAAGTTAGAAGCCAATCTAGGAAATATGGGATCCTGACTTAAAACAAATAAACAAAACAGGTGCGCGCATGCGTGCACACACCCACACACCAACTTATGTTCAGTAGCATAGAACTTCCTTTTAAACCTTACTAATTAATACAAATTATCCACTAATGGTAATCACGAATGGTTAAAATCCTTTACTCTTGTGAGTACCAATAATGACAGCTCTGTGTATTAAATCATTTGTGTTTTGAATTGTTTTCTTTGAATAGATTTACAGACAAAAGCTTATGGATTGAGAATACATAATGCATTTTTAAGAATAAAAAAGGCAGAGCAGTGGTGGAGTAAACTTTTAATCCCAGCACTCAGGAAGCAGAGGCAATTGGATCTCAGTGAGTTCAAAGCCAGCCTGGTCTACAGAACAAGTTCCAGGACAGCCAGGGCCAGACAGAGAAATCTGTCTTGAAAAACCAAAACCAAAACCAAACCAAACAAAATCAGAAGTGCCCAGTTGCATATCGTCTTAGTTACTTACAAGGTCTATCTGTTTGTCCTCAGTGATAGTTCCTGAGTGGTCATTAGCAACTTTTACTTCAAACCGGTCTCGACTTGCTGCAGAGTCATAAGGACATTTTTCTTAGCTAAAACTGCTTCTTGAATATTTTGTTTTCTGAGAACAAGGTCTACTGAGTGACCACATCCATAAGTGAGCACTCATGCTCAGGCCTCATTAGAGTTTTTCCAGTTGCTCCAATCATGCCCCAAGGCAGAGCAGAGGGATTCAGTTCAAAGTCACATGCTGCTGTCTGTCACTGTCTGGCTCTGCCTCAGCCTGAAAGTGTTCTGTAGTCTTTCCCATCCCTATCCCGTTTGAAGATTTTAAAGACTACAGATGACTTGATGACACATAGTCAACAATTTGGGTTGTATTCTGTTTACTTAAAGGAAGTTCAAATGTATAAAAAAGCAGAAAAAGTCTCCTACACTAAAACTGCTTGTAGAAAGTACAGTTGAACTTAATTCCTAGTTTTGGAAGCCCCAGGGACCATGTGGTGAGGTCCTTTTAAAACCCAGGTGTGTTCCACAGCAGATTTCAGGTCTCCTTTTCCTGATATAATCTTCCTCGCAAGGGTATAGTTTGTAGTGCTAAAGCAAAGGGGAAGCACCTCTGCAGAGCGGAGAGGAATGTTGCATAAGTTTAAATAAAACTCCGCCTACCATGGGACATAGAACACTCAATAAGGAAATCTCAGGGACAGACCCAGGCTTCACAGGTGCAGAAGCAGTTGAGGGCCTGCGATGTGTAAACAGATGGGAAGCATTAGATCAGGGAAATACAAGCCCAGGGAGATGAGTTCACACATAGAATAGACTTATCAAAAGTTTTGTAGTATAAAGTTAGTTTGCTCCTCTGCTTGGGAATTTTTTGTGCTCCTAGAAATGAAATTTCTAGCTATCAGAGCTAAGGTAGAGCTTATATTTCTGTAGAATTCTCCCCCTTATAAAAGAATCATGTTGGGGGCTGGAGAGATGATGGCTCAGCAGTTAAGAGCACTGACTATTCTTCCAGAGGACCTGAGTTCGATTCCCAGCATCCTCATGGCAGCTCACAACTGTCTCTGATTCCAAGATCTGACACCCTTATACAGTTATACATGCAAGCAAAACACCAATTCACATAAAATAAAAAATATATATATATTAAAAAAAATAATCATGTTATGGCTAGAATTTACATATCTGTTCTTTCCTGTTATCCTCTGGAGATGAGCATGTTTTCATAAACAGGGAAATCTATTTTACTTAGTTGCTACATAAAAGCAAAAACTGACCTTCCTCATTTTCGGGGATACCTTTCTAATGGCAGATGGAGAAGAAATGTCGTAAACATCTGGCCAAGGTTTTGTTGCTCACTCTCTGCATTAAGGCCAGCTGATAGCCAGGCTGGTGAAGTTGTCTTCACAACGGCCAGCGTGGGAGGCAGGCATCCCCAGAAGCAATTCTGAATTCTGGTCATGGGGATCAGGCTCACCCATATATTCCAGGGTCCTGTCAGCTGGTTTTTGTTTGTTTGTTTGTTTTTTGCCCCGATAACATCCTAAGCATTTGGGCTTTTGTTGGTTTTATTTTCCTTCCCAGTAATATTAGATTGCTCGGAAGGTGATTTTTCTAGATTTACGTTATTTCCTCTAGATTTACGGGCAGAGACAAGCTTCCAGAAGCTCATATTTGCCTTAAGAAATAAGGAATAAAAGTGAAACATTGAGATAAGGGTATCTTTTAGTGGTTTAAGCTGTTTTAGTGAGGACTTACTGTGGGAATAGTTAATGTATATGGGAAAAGTTGATAAAGATTTTATACCCCAGTTACCTTTCTAAACATCCACCAACCGTCACTGCAAGGCTGTCCTGCCAGTTGCTCTGCTCTCTTATATCATATAATCCCACAATACAATGGGTATTACTGCTGCTTCCTGTTAGGGCACTGGGAGAAACCTGAACCCGTGGTCTGAGCTGCCAAGTAGCATGTCTGGGTGGAAGGTGGCTTGGTTCTTCCTCCTGAACGGTTTGCCAAACTGTTGCCAGGGCTGTTAATTGCAGTGGGTCCTTTGTGTTTCTCTGTGGAACTGCTCATCTTATAAAGTGAGCTTTTCCTTTCCATTTAAACAGACCAGAAATTCTTAGATTATATAATCTCTCTTAGACATAACACTATTATCAGTTTGGAAGGGGCTCACTGCTTCAATTTGATGTGTTTTTTTTAAAATGAAACTGAAAAAGCATGTGAGGAGCCCGGACTTATCGCAATTATTGCCTACTTATTTGCACAGTAATTTTCCAGCCTAGTTAATATTAACTTTGAGCAGTCTGTCTGTCTCCTCTTTTTTTATTTTTGTATCTTAGAATCATTGCAGTAATATGTACTTTTCTCATTTTTTATTTTTAGCTTAAGAATAATTTTAAAAAGTAACCCCCCCGTGTGTGTGTGTGTGTGTGGTGAGTTACAAGTTTGTATTATTTATCTATGTGTATATCTGTAAGTGAAAGTGCCCACAGAGTTCAGCAGAGAGAACCCACCAACTGGGATTATATAGCCGGTTATGAACTGGGTGGGAGCTGGGATTTAGTCTCTATTCCTACAGGAGCAGCCATTGCTCTTAGGGCTGAGCCCCCTCTCCTGCCACACTTGCTTGTTTGTTTATTTTAGGGTATTTGTTTTTGACACAGGCTTTCCCCATGTATTCTTGGCTATTATAGAACTTACTTTTTAGACCAAATTTATCCCAACTCATAGAGATCCCCCTGACTTTGCCTTCTGAGTACTGGATTAAAGGGGTGCACTGCCAGGCCACTTTGTTTTTTTGCTACTTTAAAGGCGAGCCTGATAAAATATATGGGGAGATAGTATTAAGACTACGGTGATTGGCAGGTTGCAGAAGTACCTAAGAAGGCCAGAGCCCTTGCTTAGCATTCTTAGTCCTGGAATCGATCACTAGCCATAATCAGGGTATGGTGGCACACCGATATAATTCTAACACTCTGGGCCGGAGGCAGGGAAATCAGGTGTTCAAGGCTCTCACTAGCTCCAGGCCAGCCTTATTTCTGTGAAATCCTCACAAAATAGAAGAAAGAAAATGTAATGATTGTGGTTTTTTGAACACTACATCTTATATTTGTTTTCTAAGCTTTTAAAATATTTCAGGCTGGAGTGACGTCTTAGCCATTAAAGGCTAGGCTCACAACCAGCACATTTCAGCATTTAAAACATAGTTGGTTTGGGTTGAAAAAACCAACCAGACGGAAGTTCTTTTTGTTTGTCAGCACTGACGAGTTCTTCAGTGCAAGTGGCATTGTTTCCATAGTTCTTTAGTGGTTGCTGTTCACATCTGATTTCTCCTGTTTTCCCTTACAGGACCCATCGAGAACAGTTCCAGGCAGATACAAGAGGTAAGAATTGCGGTCTTGTAACTTACAGGCTTGGGGCAAGTGCCTGTGTCAATGTTGACTTGACCAACTGGAACTGTTTTGAGTCTTCAAAAACAAAAAACTAAAACCTTCATATTGTGTTCTTCAAAAGAAGTGAAGCATCTGTCAGCCCTGGCTTGTTTCTGACCTATCTTAGAGCCTTTGAAAACTGTCTGTGAAGTGAATCTTCATGGGTCTGAAACAGAAACTTGGGATTGGTTTTCCTCCATACAGTTATACATTGACTGTACAAGGAGACCACGTGTAATGACAAAATGCCATAAACTAGTTGATTTAAATAAGAAAACTGGGGAGCCAGCCTGCCCAGGCACCAGTGAGGGCTGTGTTATATGTTGGGGGAAGGGGTGGTCATTTTGCTGTATTCTTTCTCAGAGTTAGAGTCAAATTCTTTGCCCTTATATGGGCACCAACTATGTTGTGAGGGTATTGATCCCCATGTTCCCATGTGAACCTAATTATCTCCCAGAGGCGTCATCACCACAGACGTCACATAGGCAGTTAGAGCTTCGGTACCTGTTGGATGCACTGCATCATGTCACCTTTCGTATGGAGACCACAAAGGTTGCAAAGAGTGCACAATAATTAGATAAAGTGTTCATGTATAGCAATCATGGCTCTCATGGTTGGCTTATAAGGCCGATAAAATATTTGTATCTTATAGATAAAGGAAGCAGGATTTTAAAAGTAGAATAGTTTCCTGAGAATACAAACCTAGTTGATAGCATTTATTGAATTTGAATTCCAGTCTGTTATGCCCAAAGTCGTGACCCTGGAGAGACCACCGGAGACAAGGAGGTAGCGGAATGCAAAAGCAAGGTTTATTGATAGAGACAAGCTAGCTCGTGAACCACTCCAGATGTCCGTTACACCGGAATCATGCAGGAGGGTTGATTAGGGCCACAGGGGGGGCTCCTTTTATAACCCGAGGCTGTGAATTGGGTTCAGGTGAGGATAATGGTACGAGTTATTAGCTAATTGGCTCATGCTAGGGGCTTTCCAGACTAGGGTGGGGGTGCCCAGTAACAACGGGTCAGGCTTTTGATTGGTTAGTACCGAGGTGAAAATCATTTTTATTATTATTATTTCTTCCTGTCATGTTTGTACTAGTTTTGTGCAGGGTCCCATAGCTCATCCTTGGGGTATGGTCAAGCTGTCCTGGTTCTGTGCCCTAGAATGTCTCCTATAGAGGGGGAAAGCCCACCATAAACCTTGGAACGTGCAGTGGCCCAGGAATGATGGTGATGTAATTTGACTGGAGCATTTGGTGGTCAGATAGCAGGGCCAGGGTGCTATGGTCTCTGGGAACTGGGTGAGGGACTCTTTCTCAGGGCTCTGTCTGCTTTAGTTCTGCATAGTTCTCTAAAAGGAAGACTCCTTTTAGTCCTGGACCCCACCTGGATCATCCAGGTGTCCAGCTCATTCTCTCCTAGAACTGGGCAAGCCCTTGCCAGGAATGTGGAACTGAACTCTATTTTATCTCTATGGCTACTAGAATACAAAATGGCATTTCTTGAGCTAAGTTTACTCTCTTCACCGTCCAGCTTATACACTTACTCAATACCCAAGATCATCTGCCAAGACTTGCACATCTAAAACTTTTACTTTTGTCTATTCATATGTTACGTGCAAGGCATATACTAATAAGAACGTTCAACTTTATCCAAGGGAGCACAGGTGAAGTGTAATTGTATCTTTATGCCATCCCCGACCCATAGGAAGCGCTCTATGGTTGCTGTTGCTTTTGTTACCATGCCTGTATAATCTTTGTGTGCACACATTGGAACATGCTTTAGTGTAGTGCTGCGTAGTTTTTATTTACCATCACTACAGTAATCTAAACAGAATACATTTTCTTTTGCCAAACCATGGCCAAATGAGCTTGGACTTGAACCATTTACAGACATATTTTTCTTAAAAAAAAGAAAAGGATCACTGTTTTCTTTGAGAAACAAAGATAAAGTCTGATAATGTATCAGCTGTTACATATAATTAATTCCAATCAAAATTTAAATTACAAACAGCACTTTTATATTTGTGTTCTTGAATTGGATTCATTGAAGGAATACTTTTTCCCCCCTGTAAATTTTCACCTAAGGGCTAGAGAGATGACCCTCACTCTGAAGAGTGAGGGCTGCTTTTGCAGAGGATCAGATCTCAGTTCCTAGCACCACATTTGGCAGCTCACAACTGCTGGCAGATCTCTATCACCCTCTTCTGGCCTCTGTGGGTACTGCACACACACAATCACATAGACATACAGCACACGTATGCACACACACAACAGTAAGAAAAGCTGTTATAATGTTGTCATTGTGTTAAATTAGTAAGAAACTGTTTCTCATGGCATGTATTTTTTTGAAAAGGTTTGAAACCATTGTTTTCCATGTGACATGCTCATCTGCTTACACTCTTATTTTTGTAGCCTAAAGCATGTGATTCGTTACTATTCAGCTTTCAAAGATCTGGCCCTCTTTAATATTACTAAGAATACTTTCTAATAACCAAAGCGCCCAGGAGGACAAGGGGGAATGATCAGTTTGAGGCTAGCCTGAACTAATTAGTGAGAAATGAGTAAATAATGAAATATAAATTTGTAATAATTTTTCATTGAGTTGTAGTGACTCTATTTTAATATTATCTAAGAAACACAAAGTAGAGCTGAGAATATATATCTGAAATTATCAATTTTTTATCTCCCAGGACATTCTTACACGGTCTGTCAACGGTTCATTACTTTCACTAATCTGTCAGGAAGTTGTAGTAACGATCAGAGAATGGGTGTCTCCTGACAAATGGGGATGACAGAAATGAAGAATGGTCTAAAAGATAAAATGCTGCAGTCACAAGTCAGACGGTATTTTCTATAAATGAAATGACTTGTACAGACTCAGTTGGCAGCGACTCTCCAGTGTCTTTAGGGGCTTCAAGTCTCTGGCACAACATTTGTTTTCTCTTACGAATGTTGAGGACGCAGGTTTTTAGCTCCATGAAACATCGGGCTGGTATGCAGTGCATGGTCGCCTGTTCATCTACAAATGCCCCATACACAGTCACTGTTTATTCATTTTAAATTTCACGTGTTTGGAGATGAACACTGTGGCATTTCTGATACTCGGTTTGGGAAAGATGGGACAGAGGCAGGTGTTTGTGTGTTCTTGTTTTCCCAACATACACTTCTGCCAATAGTGTCTTCGAGGTTAGGTTTTTAGTACATTGATTACATGTAGAGAAAGAGAAGGTAGGTAGGTCCTTAAGGACTTGACAGGGATGCAGTTTTCTAGGTAAGATTGTACTGCTTGCATTTATACAGTCAACAGGTAGTAAAACTTTTCTGTTTCACTGGTGTGTAGTGACTCCCCGTGTGCTCAGAAGTGTGTTGAGATCAGTATTAGATATTTTGTTATGTAAATCACTAGGAAGTGATTCTTTTTTAGGGGTGTGGAGTTCAAGACAGTTTATCTGTATAGCCTTTGCTGTCCTGGAACTCACTTTGTAGACCAAGTTGGCCTTGAACTTACAGAGGTCTGCCTGCCTCTGCCTCCCAAGTGCTGGTATTAAAGGGGCGTGCCACTACCACCCAGCTAATAAGAAATTCTTAATGTTTTTCCTATGTAAGTTATATAAATAGATATAGCGGTTTGTAAGGCATCTGCATGCATGCTACCCAGTCAAACCTCTTACCTAGAGGAGAAAGGGGGCTTATGTTCAGTGAACCTTTCTTTTTTTTCTTTTAAAGATTTATTTATTTATCATATATACAATATTCTGTCTGCACGTGGCTCTGCAGGACAGAAGAGGGACAGATCTCATCATAGATGGTTGTGAGCCACCATGTGGTTGCTGGGAATTGAACTCAGGACCTCTGGAAGAACAGTCAGTGCTCTTACCCTCTGAGTCATCTCTCCAGCCCCTCAGTGAGCTTTTCTTAAACTAGAAGTTTTCTCTTTGACCAGAAATTATGCTGTAAGAGAAAATTGCAGTCTCATCTAACAGTTCTGTAGTTAACAAAACTTTATTATTTGTTTTATACTTTTCAACTTCTGGGAATATAAGGGTTGATTCTTATATACTATTGTTGCTTGCCTTTAATTAATTAATTTGATATTTTTCTAAGGGCATATATGAGGTGAGTGTAGCTGGGTATGTACCAAAACACACACACACACACACACACACACACATGAAGGCCAGAGGATGTCTTTGTAGAATTGGCTCTCCTACCTTTAGGCTCCAGAGGTTAAATTCAGGCTGCTAGATGTATGCAGCATCGAGGTATGAACAGCTTAGCACCATTCTCTTTCCACCTTCCTGTAGGATGCTGGGATGGAACTCCAAGCACAGGTGTGTGCGGTGAGAGCTTCCATCCATTGAACCATCTTATAAGCCTTGTTTTCTGCCTCATAAATGCAGCAACATGTAATTCTTATTGGAAATGTGATGAATACAGAAAATTAGTATTAATAGAACCTAATCCTATCATCCAAACCAAACACTGCTGCTGCTGTTTTGGTTTTTATCACTAACCTCTTTTACTAAATGGATTTTTCATTTTGTGCAGGTGACAGTAGGTGTGTATTTACATACCCTGTCTACTCCTCAGTGTTACATGGGTGTCTGCGTCTTCATTTTCAGTAGTGTGGACTGCGGCTGCTCTCAGCTGCATTGTCTCAGCCTTTTCAACATGTGCAGCACAGGGATGCACAGAAAACCCTCGGCTTTGGGAAGCCACGGCTACTTTCTGATTTGAGGAAAATGTAAGCGTGGTTCTTTTTTTTTAAAGGCTGACATCCTCTTCAGAGTCAGTTCTGAGGTAATGCCTGCTTTGGAAAGGAAGTTTTTCGTGGTTGATACATTAGGGGACAAACTTACTCTTCCTCCGAGTTCACATTTTATGCACATTTGCTCAGAAGACACGGGCACATAAAGTGACACCCCACTTTCAGCTACATAGGAGCATACAAACACGCTCTCTGCCAGCTCATCGAGACAGCAGCCCTATGGCTGGTGTAACTTGTTGTAGAAGATTTCCCGGCCCGTTTGGGCCAGAGGTTTGGACCTAGCCCGCAGCAGCTCCCCCCCCCCCAAAGAAATGAATCAGACACTTATATTAACTTCATACTGTTTGGTCTATGTCTCAAACACATTACTAGCTAGCTCTTTCATCTTAATTCAACCCATTTCTAGTATTCTATCTGCCATGTGGCCCGGCCCATGGTTCACCTGGATTTCTTACATTGTTCTTCCTGGGGTGGGGGGGTCGGGGTCAGATGGAGACTGACTAACTCCACCCTCCTTCTACCTGTCTCTCTTCAGATCCTTCACCCACTTCTACGGTGCTCTACATAGGCCAAGTCAGTTACTTTATTTACAGCATACAGAGAGCATTTCCACCACAGTAGCTTGCAGTCTGACCTCAGATTATTCTTTTTCTCCTTCCCTAACTTTTTTCTCTTCACACTCCACAGGAAATCATGAGCTACCTGAAACTCTTTATGATATCTTAATAAACTCAATCTTTGCCTTTGTTTATGTGGGATGACTTCTCATATAACATCAATTATTTGATTTGAGATACTCTGGGCAAAGGCTTAAAGATTTTTGAAATTTTATTTTGTGTATGCCTGTATATGTGTCTGATGCCAGCAAAGGTCAAGAGGGGGCACGAAACTCCACAGAACTGGACTTGAATAATTGTGAGCTGCCATGTAGATGCTGGGATCCAACTCTGGATCCTCTGCAAGAACATAAGTGTTCTTAATCACTGAGCCCTTCCTCCAGCCCCTGAACAGATACTCCTAAACTTATACATTGCAGAGTATGGAGGAGATATAGAGACAAATTGACCTGACTGGCATCCTTAGTTGACACTGCATGGGCTACTGCACATTCTACTTCTCTTTAAACCAATAGTCACCATGTTAGCATGGGAGTAAATGTAATTGGACAGATATAAACCTGCGAAAACTTGTGACTTTAAAAAAAAATATCTAGAAAGACAGTACTTTGAGATGGGGCTATGGCCCTTTAGTGGAAAGCGATTCCTTTTCAAGCTCTTCCCTGTTTCTTTCTTTTTTTGTGAAATTTTATTTTGTGACATGTGCCTGTATGTATAACTGTGGAAGTGTGTCAGATCTTGGAATTACAGACAGTTGTTAGCTGCCATGTGGATGGTGGGAACCGAACTCAGGTCCTCTGGAAGAACAGTCAGTGCTCTTAACCGCTGAGCCATCTCTCCAGCCCTCCCCTGTTTCTTACAGGGAATATGTGTCACAGTTTTAATAGAGTCTGGCTGTTGGCTTTGAGTTGTAGTTGTGTGTGCTTGCATTTAAGGGGAAGGGCGGGACGGAGCAGAGGAACAGCAGGTTGTGGCGCCTGGCAGGGTGGTGGAAGACTGGGCATGTGCGGTCCAGCCATGCGTTCACTGGTTCCTTAGAAGGTCATGATCCGCCTAACACTTCTGAATGTTCGATACCCATTGTTTAATAGGATTTTACCCATGAGTCTTGTATTTCATCTCATTGCCGGGCCTTAAAATGTCTGTATTAGTGGAAAATTCCTCTGACTGTAATCTCTTAATGCTACCAATCTTATTCTCATGATAGCTTTAGAATAACAGTGTTATTTTCCTGAACCCAGCGGTGCCCTCTCACCTTTCACAGAAGATGTGAAAATTCCCAGAAGGGAAAAAGCTTCCAGTAAAGGGGTGCTATTTATCTTTGATGATCCCGCTTATTAATTTCCCTTTACTGAACATCATATTTAATATCTTTGGGGCCAAGAGTAAATGGTTCTCATTGGATCTTAGGTTTGAGTTAACATTCCTAACCAGAACATCACAAACCTTTTGGAACTCCTGCAACAATTTTTTTATTCTGAATATTTTCCATTGTGTATACCCGGCCTACAAAATAGGTTGAAAACATTTCTGTTCTGGGATAAACAGCTAAATTTGGCAACACAATCCTTCATGATTATGGCCACATTTCTTTCAAATCTAATAGATATGAGGACCAAAGAGCTGATTTAATTTTTCAGACATTACACATACATAGCGTTTTATTTATGTATTGACATGCCTAACATTCAAGGGTCTTACAGCTAAAATAAGTTTTGTCATTTTTTAATTGATGTTTATTTGCTCATATTTTCAGAGCAATGTAATAATTCACTGCACGCTTATAGCATAATGATCAAATTAGGGCAATTAAGATATCCATCCCTTATGTTTATTATCTGCCTATTTTAGAAACTTTGTACTTATATTTATTCTAAAGTACATAATAAACTATTGTGGACTAAATTCCCCTACTGTGATATAGAACAGCATAGCAAATTCCTCACATGTAACTATATATTTGTAGGCATTATGTAACCTCCATGTGCGCTGCTCCCCACACCACCCCAATCTCTAGTGATCGCTGCCCTCCTGTCTTCTCTGAGATCAACCTTTGTACCGGGCCTGCGTGCCTTTCACCTAACATACCTTTCATTTGTCCACAGTGATCTGAGTTTGTTCTTTTATTATGTGGAGTATTACATTCCTATGTGCCAGTGCGTTATTTTCCTCTGTTTTGATCAGAGTTCTTTTTTCCTGCACATATAGTGCATTCTGCTTACGTCTCCCCTCACCCCCTCACCTCTCACACCCTTTTCATCCCGGCCTCTCCCTTTTTCACATGCATGCTTTTCTTTTCTCTTGTGACCCTTGCACTGATTAAATGATTCGATTTCTGTTGGTTTCTTTTTTATGATTCTTATCTCTGTTGGATTTCTTCTTATTAATGTCATGGATGTGTCCTTTGCTTGTTGAATTATTTACTTATATGCTGTTGTATCTCATTTGGTTTTCTTGGTATCATTATTTTGAATTTCTTTTGAGGAGCTTAATAGATTTCTTTCATTTAGGGGTCTTCTTACTTCATTGGCTCTCAAACTTCCTAACGCTGCGGCCCTTTAATACATCACGTTCCTCATGTTGTGGTTACCCCAGCCAAAAAATTACTTTTGTTACTACTTTTGACTCTTAATTTTGCTGCTGTTACAAATCATAATGCAAATATCTGATAGACAGGATATCTGATATATGACCCTGTTGAAAGAGTCATTTGACCCAAAGAGTTGGTTACCTCCCGGTTGAGAACCACTGTTCCAGAGTTATTCTGTCTCTTGGATATATGCTCCCTTGCGAACACATCTCCTGTGTCCTGTGTTGTCTCTATAGTGCCTGTACTGTGTTCTTCCAATTTTTTGTCATAGGTTTTCCAGGGGAATTTTTTCCTTTACATGAGTTGTAGGGGTCATTTAAATAGAAGTCGTGGCTTTGGCTATCAGTGTAAAAGAGGAGTCTTCTTTTGATTTTCACACCCCTGCCCCCACTCCCACCCCATTACAGTTATCGTCACCTGGGCCTTCTAAGCAGTGGGTATTTGTGGAGGTAGCTGTTCAGCTTTGTGGTGGACGTGGGCACCAGGGGTGTGGGACCACAGGTCTTGCTGAAAGACAGGTATGAATCACAGTGGTCCAGGGGCAAGGCTGGGGTGCTGTTTGCAGACGGCATGTGTGCAAAGGTGAATGTTGATAGTTGGGAGGTGAGAGCAGAGGGTAAGACCGGGCAGAAGTTAGGACTGATGGCACCAGTCCTCCTCAGTCAGTGTAATGTGAAATGCTCTAGGATGCCGACTCACGTACTTTCAAGCCCTGTGATATGATCAGGAGTAATGGTGCGATGTCTGGTGTCAGTATCTACCATGGGGCTCACAGGCTGATGCGAGGCACACGGGGCTTCTTGGAAGAGTGCTGGTGATGGTGGCAACCATGGTGAGTTGAAACACCAAGTAGGAATTTGGAGGAGACAGACCTTTAGGCCGAGGCCTGCCAGTGCACCTGGCTATGCTACATAATCTTGAGGTACAGGGTGTTGAACAGCCTTGTGTTGTAGGGTCCCAGTTCTGCAACCATCTAGCCAGGTTTATGAGATTGCAGCTTTCTCTGCAAGTATGTCAAAACATTTGTGAGACTCCAGGAAGATACAGTGGCTACTTTTCCCAGAGCAGTGACCCCATTTTTCAGATGGCTGTATGCTATAGGGGAATTAGGACTCTAAGCAGCAGGAGAGAGGTTTCCAGTGGTTCCTTCTGTGAATTAAAGCATGCCTAGATGTCAGGCAGTTCTTCAAAACAGATTCAGAGCTAGTGAGGACTGAGGAACTCTTCTGTTGTTAAAATTGTATAATACACGGTAATAGTAGGGACTCACAGAGTTACCCTTGGCTTGGGAGTCACATTTATAATGCAATTTATTACATTTTATGATGCCATCCTAGGCCTATTGATTTCTTGTCTCTCACTGAGTTCCCAAATTCTCCCTTGGTCACTCTCCCTGAGGTGTTATGATTATGAGAAAAACAGAGTTGGCTGTCTTTATTCAGCCATCATCCATTCTCTTTCCAAAATATCCCCTTAAGCTTGTTTTTTGAGCAAACCTGGAACCATTAAGAGACAGATTTTTTTGTTTACTTTGACCCCATTGCACAATACTGAAGTGAGACTGTTTAATGGGCTTATAAAATATCTAGTTTAGCTAATGATCAAAAAAATGGGTAAGTCAGAGCCGAGGAGTTAGATGAGAAAACATGTTCTAATACGTAAGTGTAAAGTTGACACATGGCGACATGGCTGTTCATCTGGTAAAATACACAAAGGGAGTCTATTCTCATGAACTAAAGATGATTTTGAGATTTTAAGTGAACTTCCTAGACATTTTCAGATTTTTACATCTCTGAAGTAGCCATTAAAGGCAAATATACAGATGGACTATTCTTTGAATTTCTGTATCATGAGGTATCAGATCCTTATTAAGTTAGACCCTCAGAAAGAATAGAATGTATTCAATAGTTTCTTTAAATAATCATTTCCTGTAAAAACAAATATTTGTAGCATAAGTAAATAAAACAAATTTTAGTCTTTTTCCATCATTTGTATTCTATATTTTGGCAAAACAGATATCTACTACTTTTATATGATCATCATCATAAATCTCACAATAGTGGGTAAGTGAACACATTCCAATATGGATGGATATGTTACTTACAAATTGGAGACTTTTTTGAATTATTAACTTGAATTTTTCTGTAAAGCATAGCTTAGGTTTTCTGCTTGCTCTCCTGTCCTCTTACCTTCTGTTTACACTTTATGTTTAGCCTGATTGGCCCATCCTGCTTCTCAGATGGGATATTTACTCCATTCTTCTCAGTAGCATAGTGTTGCTACAAGTGTGGCCCTCAGACAGTTTGTTAAAATCCATGACAACCTAAGTGAAGAATTCTAGAGGAAGCATATATCATCCTGAGTTGCATTTTATATGGTCATCCTTGCTCCCAAGTCCATTGCTAGTGAACAGATCTGTGCATATGGTATATTGTGTGCAGAGGTGTATAGATTGGTCACATTTGTATAATGTGTAGATAGGTACAAAGAAGCTGTTAAACCATATGATATATCTGTATAAGTTATTTGTGATTCAAAAAAAATTGAGGCAGGTGCAAGCATTATTATGCTTAAAACTCTGTGTTAATGTCGGTCAGATTTGTCTTCCATAAATAAAATAATATGAATATAGAATTGACTACTAAAATTAAATAAAATGTATTTTCATTATTTTAGGTTTCTGCCTTTTAAAGGTTTCCTAACTCTTAGGAAATTTGTATTTATCTTGGATTCTAATTTACTAACAAAGCAAGCTTTACTGGCCTTTTTTGATGAGGACAGACACTTCCTATCGTGACAGTAGTAGACAATTAAATGGTGACAAGAGAAGTCGTTCCAAAGTGGTCCAGGACCAGTCTTCAGGAGTTTGGTTGAGAAGTATCATCATTTCTCAGTGTAGTCGAGCTCAGGCCATCTGAGATAGGGAAGTGCTAGTAACTCCACAGTGCATTGCTTGCAAAGACATGTCGGCTCATGAAACAGTGCAAGCATTCAAATTTATGTGGTGTTTGAATGCAGAATGTAAATATGTTCACAGTAAATTGTTGATAAAATTCATTTGGCTTCATTATGAAGCGGATGTTCAGGATTATCATCATCATTAGTACTTTATGAGTTTCTTACCAAGTCTTTCTTCAGATTGCCAATGTTAAAACAGTGCAGGGCTGGAGGAATGGCTTTGCCCTAAATTTCAAGGTCGTAAGTTTGATTCTCAGAGCCAATGTAAAAAATTAGCTATGGCAGCCTGAGCCTACCTTGGCAATCCTGTAGTGTGGGAGCCGAGACAGGTGGGTCCTGGAGATTGCTAAACCCTCGCTCTTTAGTGAGCTCCAAGCAAACAAAGAGACTATCTCAGTTTTAAAAAGTTAACAGATAAAATATGACAGTGCTTAAGGAATAGTACTTGACCCTGCCCTCTGGCCTCTATTCTTGTGTGTTCATCACTCAAGGCCGATCTGTGCATGAGGAATAGACTAATCAGGACTGTGTATTGTGTGGACTGGTAAAGGAACCATGGGAAGTCACATGTTATTAGAAACAGCGTCCAAGAGCATCAGCTTTCAGACAAATGAACTTCCATAGACTGATGAACAAGTAGGTTATTGGCCCAACAAGGAACAAGTCATAAGCCATTTTTCAGCTTCATTGCTGATAGACACAACTTGCTATGTGAATTTTAAAGGGCTACAGATAGCATGCAGTTATGCCTTTGCTTTTGTAATAATACAATGTATGTATTATTATGACAAGGTAGCCACGCCCAAAGGATTCTGGACCTTACATCAGGATAGAAGCGGTGAGCCACTCTCACGTTTGAGAAAGCCTTGCTGTATTAGCTGAACTCTACCAGCCGAATTCACAGTAGTTCACTAAGGGCATTGGGGGAATAAACACTAATGCTTTAAAGCTGAGATTCCTGAAAGATGTTAGCTTCGGGTTGATCTTATCATTCAGGCTAATCGACTCTTGTATGCTAAGTGGTTATACATTGGCTTTCAAAGGGAAATTTTCAGTCAGAAGTATTTGAACTTCAGGATGAACTCTGGCTGTTTTTGCAAGATAAGAAAGTAGCTTGGCGGCCAGCTTTATAAATATGTGCCTTAGACTTGCTGGCTGCTAGCCGACCCGACCCTCGGTCCTCACTTCTCTCTTTCTTAATTATCTTAACCTTTTGTGCCAGGAAGGAATGTCACATGTTTTTCAATGGCAGGTAAGATCAAAGAAACAAAAACAACAAAAAGATAGAAATTTTAGGGTGAGGTTTCTATACCTTGCCTTTGTGGGTTCGTAATAAGTTAGAATAATCAATGAAGTAGGTAGTTTTTGTGGTATTGCACATTTAAAAATTATTGTCACATCTCCTAAGATCAGAAAAGATAAAAAAAATTATGAGTAGGAAGTTTATATACCGGAAATCCATTTTTCCTCTAAAGGCTACTTTAGGATTTACAGTAAATTTGCATATAAAATATTTCAGATAGCCACTAATGAAAGATTAAAAAAAATTAAAGCATAGGCTGTAGATTTTTTTTATTAATTTTTTTGTTAGTTTGGTTTTGCTTTTTTTTTTTTTCAAGATAGGATTTCTCTGTGTAGCCCTGGCTGTCCCGGAACTTGCCTTGTAGACCAGGCTGGCCCTGAATTTACAGATCTGAATGCCTCTGCTTCCTGAGTACTGGGATTAAAGGCATGTGCCACAATGCCTGGCTCAGTTAATGTTTTTTAAAAAATTATTATTTTGAGCTTTTTAAAGTTGCTTTAAAGTATTTTTGTCAGCATGCTTCTTCTATGAGACAGGTTTCTAAGAGCTTTTGAAATAAATGGTTCTGCTATAGATGTACCATATAATAGTGTAATCCAGTATACAAAATCAACAAATACAGTAGCTAACCTTCAAGATGCCCCCCCATGAGCCCTCTGTCTGCTACATTTGCCTGTGTAATCTCGTCTCTGAGTTACACGAGGGCGATCCATATATATTTTAAAAGAAGGCAAATGTGATCAGATGTCACCTTGAGACTGTGGTGTGGCAGACTGCAGCTTCTTCCTAAATCATAGTCTGTATAGAAGCCTATTGCCGTGTGTTGTTAGCCGGCTGGTAGGACCCAGCCAGGGAGACACTGGGGCACTGATTCCTTTTTCCCAAGGATGCTTGTGTGTGCTTGGAGGTCAACTCTGCAACTAGGTCAAGTCTCAGAGGACGATAGTGCTGATCAGCATCTTGACAAAAGGCTCCCAAGAGCCCCTCAATCTTAATTACTCCCTAAACTACTTCTAAATTCCCCAACAACAGCCTTTGAGTGTGTTACCTTAAGCCATAACGTTTGGGGGTAATTTTTATGTGGTAAGAGATAATACAGATAGCAAAGCAAAACTGGTTACATTGAATAAATATTGGCAGTGCTATTAGTCAGCTATAAATTAGTATTTAATTTGAGGAAGTACTGGTTAAATTTGCAGTATAAATAAAAATTTGCTAACATGTAAGTAGTTATCTATATACAAACTTTCAGTGGGATATATACAACTTTAAGCTGTTCTTTTTTTTCTGTTCTAATTATATTTTGATTTTACATTTTGGAATTTAAGAAGACATTGAACTTTGAAAATAAAAGGCAGTTTTTAAAAAGAAAAAATAAGGCAAGCATTGGTGTGGATGCTTTAATCTCAGCACTCAGAAGACAGAAGCAGGTGAATCTCAGTGAGATCAAGGATAGCCAGGGCTACATAGGGCCCTGTCTCAGAAAACCAAAAAGAAAAGAAAAAGAAAAAATAAAGAGAAGGAAATTTTTACCGTAGATGGTCTAGTATCCATTCTTTTCAGGTCCCTAGTGTGTCCAGCCTTGGCCAATGAATGGTGCTTATATTACCATATATATACCATACCTGGTGGCATTTCCTGTTGAAAGGACAGCCATGTTTGTGGTTGCCGTAGACATCTTCGGTCCCTAGAACAAACAACCACTTGGCTATTAGCTGAAAGAATAAATGTTTTTTTGTTTGTTTTTTTGTTTTTTTTGTTGTTTTTTTTTTTTTTATTGTCCCTCTCCATTGTGTTAGCATGAGGATTAAATTCTGCAGCTTATTCTGTAAATAAGTTCTGTGTGTCCTTGGACTGCTAATCATTCCGGCTGAGGAGAAACCAGCTGTGGCATTCTTTTCTTTTAGAGTGCTAGGAATATTTATGAAATACTCATTTTTATTTCCATAGCACAACCACTGCCTCAGAGGATGATGTCTCAAGTAGATATCCCCGAGCAGACAGAAGTGGCTTCAATAGACACAACAGAGATGCAAACTTGGCGGGAAATTTTGCCCCAAGTAGCACATTGGAAAAGAGAATTGAAGATCTCGAAAAGGTATGGAGATTATAAATTATTCAGAATAAAATGAGCATGTCTTAGCAGTTTTCTTTCGGTTTCATGGCATTATGCCCCAAAGGTGGGGAGCGGGGAAGCACTAGCAGAAGACACCTGGTTCTACTCTGGGAGCATCTATCTTGTGCATTAGCTTCTAGATCCTAGTGATCCGGGTCTTTCCCTGTTTTCTTTAGTGCTTTTCCATCCACTGTCCACTTGTGATGGCAAAACTTAAGAATGAGCCAACTTCTTGACCGTCTCCGTCCAGTAGCCATTCGTGGTCTGTTGAGTTTTGTAATACGGAGAGCAATGTTTCTGAGAGCTGAAATGTCTACACTGCATTCTTCCTTATGCTACATCTTCTGAAGGGCTTGTTAATTTAGGCCTTTCAGTGATTCTGAGTTAGGTCCGTGTTTATTTGGTGCTCGAGCCATTTTTATGTAGGAATGAGATAAACTTGCTTACAGCCGTTTTGACAGCAATTCAGATGGACATCGCCATAAAGTTATGAATCGCAGAATCTCAGTTGATCTAAAATCTCAGACATTGTTCTAGAATTGATAATGGTGCTGAACTTGGTTATGTTTTGTTTTAATGAATGGAAGTTATTCCCTGTGATAGAAGGATTATTTCTGAAATTTATTTATTTTAATTTACTGCTGACACTGGTTGTTTTTAGGTCACTTTTAAGCTTGAACCCATTTCTGATTGGAATCATTATTTAAATTTAAAGGTTTAGAGACTGCACATTATTCGTTTTTTAATGAGTTCCACTGAAAGATTCCAGGAGGTTCCAGAGTAGCTGAGTTTATTTGCTGGCTGCCAGATTGACTGTGGCAGCTGACTGCTTTCTCTGAGACCTCCCCAGGTCTGGGAGGAGGCCCTGGAGTCCTTGTTTTTTACTGAGACAGGGTCACATGCAGTGTAGCTAACTGATGATGATCTTGGACCTGATCCGCCAGCCTCCATCTCCCAAGGGCTAGGATCACAGGTGTGTAAAAACATCTGGCTTAAGGTCCTGAATTCAAAAACCTCTAAATAAAGATTTCTTTTCTTTTTTAAAAAAATTTTTTAATTAAAAAGCATTTTATTAGCTTACAAAGTATCATGTTTTATGTGGCATCTTTTTTTAAAAAAAAACTTATTTATTTATGTATTTATTTATTTGCCTTGGTGTTTGCCTGGAACTGGAACTATGGACAGTTGGGAGCTGTAGTTGGGAGCTGCCATGTGGATGCTGGGAATTGAACCCAGGTCCTCTGGAAGAGCAGACGGTGCCCTCAACCACTGAGCCATCTCTCCAGCTCTCATATGGCATTTTTCAATCAAATTTGAGGGGTTTTGTTATTGTTTTTCTCACTTCTCCCCTTTTTTCTTCCTCCCTTACACCCTCCCCTCAGAAGTAGCTTTTCTACTTTTTTTTTAGCACCTCTCTCTCTCTCTCTCTCTCTCTCTCTCTCTCTCTCTCTCTCTCTCTCTCTCTCTCCATCTGATATCTAGTTTCATATCCTGTACTAACATTCATACCCCTGTTTCCATACTTTAAAAGCTGAGGTCTATTAATGAGCGAGAGCATACAGGCTTTTGTCTTTGTGACTAGATTGTATCAATTATCACAGTGTTTTCCAGGTCCTCCTGCTCTTCTGGTGAGGCACTTTGTAGAGGTTTTTTGTGGTTGTTGTTGTTGTTGTTTATTTCTTTTGGAGATTTACCATGGCTCTTAGAATTACGGTGCATGATCAGCTGGCCCTGTTGTTTCTGGTCCTTGGTGAAGTGGAGATGCTCACCTCCTGGCTGTTAGGAAGCAAGAGGAAGCCCTTCTCCTCTAAGTACAGCCACGGGTGGTTCTTAATCTCCTCGATGGTTCTTTTTTGTTGGAATATATTATTTTTACTAACAGGTTTCATGATTACATTTCATATATGTACATAACGTATGTTGGTCATGTACATCCTCATCTCCCCTTAACACTCCCACTAATCCTTTTCCCGATAGCCTCACCTGTGTAAGTGTCCCAGCGAGTCACTCTGGGGTTGTTTCCTGGCTCACAGCATCTTATCAGTGACCACACCACTAAAGAAAATGCCTCTTTCTCCACCTCCACCATTGTTATTGGTGCTCAGGTTAGCTGACCACCTAAACCCAAGTTACTCTCCTGCCTCAGCCTCCCAGCTATAAGTATAGTCCACCACGCCCAGTAAATAGGTCTCTTTTTAAAGAAAAACAATAGCCGCAAATACACCTTTTCCAGTTTAATTTACATGTTTTCAATATTGTCCTTTTAAGAAGTATGCAGATACTCCTCTTCCTTGATAGAGGGGGGAGGTGGCATCCTCACCCGGGTATCTTCAGCGGCCTATGTGGTTGAAAGGGGCTTGGCCAGTGTTTGCAGCCTTGTGCAAACACTTATTCGTGGGTGTTGGCCATTTTAAATTACTGTGAACAACCCACTCCCTGTTAATGCAACAGCCCGAGGGTCCCCGTTAATGCTTTGTGATTTTTATCCACCAGGAAATAGTAAGAGAAAGACAAGAAAACCTAAGGCTTGTGAGATTGATGCAAGATAAGGAAGAAATGATCGGAAAACTGAAGGAAGAGATTGATTTGTTAAACAGAGTAAGTGTTTTTGCATTTCAGTTACAGTGTTCTTGGTGGTGGTGGTTATTTTGTGTTTTGTGTAACTGGATGAAAGCACGTGAGGGTGAAGAACCTGTCTATTGCCTTGTGTGGTTTGCTCTCCAGTGAGACCTACTGTTTCATTCCATGTTCTGTCTTCTCACGCTTCTTCAGAATTTACCTAGCTCAGGGTTGAGGTCCCAAGCTCTGCAGTGTTCGGTTAGGAGCACTTTCTTTTTGTGTTCAGCCCTAGAATTTCCTTCCTGCTTGAAGCTGGAAGCATCTGCTGAGGTGACCGTGATGAGAAGTCCCACATCTCATCACAGTCCTTTTTTTTTTTTTAGAGGATGTTTCCTAAGATGAAAAAAAAGAAGTTTGCTTCAGTCCCCTAATCCAGTCTCAACTCCTAACCATAAAATAATTAAATGGTAAAGTGCTTGCCTAGGTTGAGCAATGCCATGGGTTTGATCCCTTGTGCTACACCCAAAGAGGGGCCACTCTTCTAAAGTAGCTCAAAGGCAATGGCTTCAAGTTATAGATGAGGATGGGATGCCCCACTTAACTTGCTCAACATTGCGTTGGTCGTTGGCTGAGGCAGTATTTGACTTGGGTCTTATGTGGTCTTTCATCCTGACCCCACTATAAGCATGTCTTTATTTGTGCTGGAATTCAGTTTAAGAGGCTTGGCAAATATCTGTGATGCCCAGGGTGTGTTTGTCATGAGCTGTCTCAGACATGAAGAGCACTGAAAATAATCAGAAAACCTTTTCCTTACTAAGTTTATAATTTAGTCATGATTCATGAATGTGTTTTAACAGTTTCAGTTTTAGGAAACTTTTTCAAGCATATAGTTTAGTAATGATTCATGAATGTATTTTATCACTTAATTTTAAATTTAGACAGATCTCAGTTGTAGTAATTTTAGAAACCTTTTTTAAAAATAGTTTAAGCAGGGGCTGGAGAGATGGCTCAGCGGTTAAGAGCACCGTCTGCTCTTCCAGAGGACCCGGGTTCGATTCCCAGCACCCACATGGCAGCTAACAACTGTCTGTAGTTCCAGTTCCAGGCAAACACCAAGGCAAATAAATAAGTAAATAAATAAAGTTAAAAAAAAAATAGTTTGAGCAGATTTGTTTCTTAGCATTATTCAGTCTGTGAATAAACGCCAATTCTGACTTTGCTAATGGTTTGGTCATCTGCCTGATAGTTCAGTGGCAAAGTTCACGACAGTGCTGGAGCTCTGTGGCTTGTCATGTAGGTAGACATTGTCAAGTTTCAGTATTATAAACTGCAAAAGTAAGTCCTTCAAATGATAATTCTCAGAACTAAAACGTGCTAAGGTTTTAGGATTGACCACATGACTATGTGTTTGTGACTAGAATTCTAACACAGGGAACAGTGTGTGTGTGTGTGTGTGTGTGTGTGTGTGTGTGTGTGTGTGTGTGTGTGTGTGTTTGTCTAGACTTACAACTTTAAAACATTGCCTTCTGGCTTTGTGTGAGTGTGTGTGTTCCAGAAAAATTGGCCCATTCAAGTAATGTTAGGGCATATTCCATGTAATTTTTAGAACTTACTACTTCAAAATTAATTGAGTAAATGCGTTATCTTTGTGTTTTATTTTTATTTCAATTCTCCTTTAGAATATCTTTCAGTATTTATAAAGTATTTTCTCCTCACCCCCAGGACCTCGATGACATAGAAGATGAAAATGAACAACTAAAACAGGAAAATAAAACTCTTTTGAAAGTTGTTGGACAGCTGACAAGGTAGAAGACTCCAGGCTCGGTGTGGAAAATCTGTTTGAAACTACTGATTGAATGTCATGGCAAAGGCAGAGATGATATTCCTGCGAGACAGTACATTGAGATACCTGTATATTTATTTCTAGACAGCGGATGGATATTGGCTTTCAAAATTACTCTTTTTTTTTATTAGTTTTAAAAAGTATCCACCTTGTATTTCACAAATTAGTAACATTTTTAGTTATTAAAATAATAGATTATTCCTCTTGGTTTTGTGTGATATTCCAATAATGTATGGCTCAAAGTAACAGCCATTTGCATATATTTTATCATTGTTAGTACATATTCTCCCTAAAAGAATATGCATAGTCTTTGTTTACATGAATTCAAATACTTGTAGAATTGCCTACAAATGCCTTCTTACTAATGTGTGCAGCCTTTTATGTGTTAATATTTACTCATAAAGACCTGTCTGCTGGGACCTGTTCTTTCCACATGCTCTCATGATTTCATGTAGTCATAGACACACTATTTTGTATAGCAGTAATCTTTGAAAGGAAAGCTATATTACAGAGTTATTAATATGTTCTAGTTGGCTGAATATAAACTTAAGAGAATACTTGAACTGTGTTATAGTAAGTGAAAAGTTACTATTTTGTGTTTGAATATTGAAAAATTTCAATTACTTCTGAAAAACAATTAATGTATAGTTTCTTATGTAGGTACTATTGTATCTGGGTTTGTTGTTTTTTTTGTCTCTCCCCCTCCCCGCCCCCGGGTTTAGTAAATATGGAATATTTAAAAAGTGGTTTAATTCTTCAGGCCTCAAGTTGTATGTAATTTCAGTGTTGAGGAAGAAAATCGATGCTTTTAATATCATGTACTTCAAAATTAGAACCAAAATATTTTTCCATGCTTAAAATATTTATACATTTGTTAATATATGTAAGCACAAGTGTTGCAGAATATTTCAAGTGACTCCTGGATTGGAGAAACACTGAGATCTATTTTTCCTCATTAGAGAATAAATAGTCCTATATCCCAAGCGCTACTGCTTCCTAACACTGAAAATTTGAAAGTGACCATATTTGAAGATTCATAAAATAAAGTTGTCTCCTGTTAAATATCCTTAGTCTTTAG
This sequence comes from Sigmodon hispidus, assembly GCA_004025045.1. NCBI lineage: Eukaryota > Metazoa > Chordata > Mammalia > Rodentia > Cricetidae > Sigmodon > Sigmodon hispidus. The sequence goes on along the minus strand of PVIH01007674.1, from coordinate 13,670 downwards.
GCTTATTTTGTGTTGTGTTTTTGTATTAAAAACCCTCTTTCTCCCTCAACATATGGGATGCCTCATAGTTGAATCCTTTCCCTTTCCCTCCCTCTTTTAACGGTTCTGAGGACTGAACCCAGCAACCACTCTGCCACTGAGCAACTGGATTGGTAAATTTTAGCCGGTTCATCAGGTTCATCACTTTTCAGAATTTGACCATAGTAAAGCCCCATTAGGTGCCCTGCTGGCTCTATACTTCACTAATCAAATCCATTCATGTGTCCACAGTTGGACAGACAAGGACGATAAGACAATTGGGAGAAGTATGGAGTAATGGTCCATATAAATGCTATCTTCTAGAAATCTCTGCATTCTCCACAAGTGTCTTCCCAATGCCTCACTTCAGAAGTTTGGGGATTTGGTGGGGGGGGGAGGCGTGTAGTGTAGACACCTTCTGATTCTGAGTCCCTTAGCATTGGCGCCAACAGTTGCTTTATCTTCCTGTCTGTATTTCTCATTGAAATTACGGATGTAAATGGAGATGGAGCTTTCTGTTCTGTCCGCCCAATTATTCGCTTCCCAAATCACTACTCAGAGACTTCTATTAATTATAAATGTTTGGCCGATGGCTATAACTAACTAACTAACTAACTAACTAACTAACTAACTATTACTAACTTATATTTAAGTTAACCTATTCCTGTTAATCTATGTATTGCTATGTGGTCTGTGACTTACTGGTCCTTTGGCATCTTATTTTTGTTGCCTGGACCTCCACTCTTTTTCTTCCCAGTTCCCAGTCCATTGAACCACCTAACCTTATCCTGCTTTGCTATAGGCCAAAACTGCTTTATTATCAACCAATGAGAACAACACTCATTCACAGTTTACAGGAGGACATCCCACCGCATCCCCAAGCTGGAACTCTGCATTTTCCCCTTTAATTTAGTGGTTCTCCTGGCCTCCCCAGCAGTGATCAGCTGCCAGAGTATGAAGGTTCTGTGCCAGGCTCTGTCACCCCTTGGCTGGGAGGTTCTCGTCTCTTTGGTCACCGTGAAGTCTACGGCAGAAATAGCTTCCTTGCCTTCTTCCTTGTTTACCTTTAGATGTTGTAAAAATGCTGTCAATATCCAGCCCTGAAATACATTCATATATTGATTTTTTTCAATAAAATAGTTTGAATTTCCTTTTTAATTTGTACATAAAGGCACATTTAATTTTACTTTTGAAATATTACATCAGATATGAAAGTTTTAAAAACTGAGCTGTTTTCAAGTTGTTCTGATTCTGTTAATGTGGAGCATTTTCAGCACACTTTTTTTTTTTTTCTTTTTTAATATAGTATTAGCAGGTGCACTTACTTAGGCAGATCTACAGGCAGATAGATAGATCATTTTGTTGGAACCCTCCCCCCCAACTTCCTAAAATATGAATTTATTTCACATACAGATTTTTACATACTTTTGGAAACGACATAGCATCTGCTGTAATTCTTCTTTAAAATGTATTTTTAAATTTGACTTTTATAAAAATGTTAAACGATACTAATAACAATTTTTGCTCATCAGCAAATTGAGATTTAGAGCTAGGCACGGTGGTCCACAACCTGTAATGCCATAACTCAGAATTCAGAGTCAGTAAGACTGAGTTCAAAGGTAGCCCTCACTAGAATTTTCTGTTTCAAAAAGTGAAAAAATAATAAATGTAGCTAGGTGGTGGCGGCACACACCTTTCGCAGCAGTGGGAGGCAGAGGCAAGTGGATCTCTGAGTTGGAGTTCGAGGCCAGCCTGGTCTACAAAATGAATTCTAGGATAGCCAGGATTACAACACAGAAATTCTATCTCAAATAATAATAATATTCACAGGAATTTTTAGCAGATAACTTAAGTATATATAGCATGATCTAAAAACCTTAACTAATGTCCATAAAGTACAAATATTATGAAATTTAGTTCTGTTAGTATTTCTCATTTTCATCTGGTAATTTAGCATAGTAAAGCATGTCCAAAATTCTGATAGATTTTTGACACTTCTAAAAAAATAACTTTGTTAGCCCCCCAAATGGGGCCTTCCCGATGTTGACAAGAACTGAAAATTGCTATAAGAATCTCCTTCATACCAGACTGACTGGTGGTTTTGCTGTAATGCACTTTAGTTACAAAGGAAAGGAGGTGAGTGTGTGTGTTTTTCAGTAATCTGAGAGACACAGTTGATAATAATTAGCAATATTACACTTGTTCAAGTAGTTTCAGGTGTAGGAATTAAACACCAGGCAGACGCATGAAACAATGTTATCTTTTTTTAATGTTTATTTATTTATTATGTATACAGTATACAGAAGAGGGTACCAGATCTCATTATAGATGGTTGTGAGCCACCATGTGGTTGCTGGGAATTGAACTCAGGACCCCTGGAAGAACAGTCAGTGCTCTTAACCTCTGAGCCATCTCCCCAGCCCCCACAATGTTGTCTTTTCACCCCATCGTAATTTAAAAAAAAAATGTGATAGAAACAAGGCATTCTGAAGATTTCAAAAACATGGAAAAAATATCTACCTCAGTTGTATGTGGTCTGTGTTTTCTGGAGTCATCTGAATTTTTCAAGCTGGAAACATTTGAGTCAATTTTTTTTTTTTCTGTGTTGAAAACAGCATAAATTGTGTAGGAAAAGCAGCATCATGTTGAATGACACAGGACAGGACAAAATGACAAAGCCTTTGAAACAACTCACGCATGTACAGGTCCCCCCCCCCCAATCCTAGCTGATACTTAGCTAGTAAAGGTGGCATTTACCTTATTATAACTATTCATGGTTTTTATTAATTTCCTCCATGACTTAGCCTTGTATTACCACTGGACTATATGAACCCCAGGTGCACCAGCTTTGTGTTAGCGGGAATATGTAAAATGCAAACGATCCAAAGTCGAGCACCTACATCTGCATCTGAACTAATCCCAGAGTGCACCAGCAAAGATGTAACTTCTTTTATACGGGAACTAAAGGGTGTCCTGTTTTCATCATTGAGTTTTAGTTACTGCTATCCTTTGTGGTGCTCAGAATTGAACCCAGAACATTACAGACCGAGGCTAAGCATTGTACCGTCCCTGAAGCTCTATGTAGGAGAGGAGAATTTTAACTTAGAATACATACCTGAAAACAGTGTGATGCTGTTTTGTTCCATTAAACTGAAGACAACAGAACCCTAATATATACAGCAGTGTTTTCTGGTTAGCCTCCATGCTATTCACATGCTCTTTGATGTGTAGATGGTGACCCTATCATTCTGCGCTTAAAGACTTGAACCAGGGCTTTAGATATAAGTTTCTCCTCCCAACATTGGCGAGCCCCAGGCTTCAAACTCCAGAACCCACATGGTAGAAGGAGACGCAACACCCAGGAGTTGTCTGCTGACTTCTGTATGTTTAATGTGTGGCACATGCACACACACAGAGACACATTCACACTAAATGGAAAAATAACAAGACAAACCACTTCTCAAGAAAACCTTGAATTTTTAAGGTCTCCTTGGTTTGAGACTCATTCGGTCATCCAGACCAGCCTCAAAGTTATGATCCTCCAGCTCTAGGCCCTTTTTAAAATCTTTATTTATTTTTGCTTAGTTCTATTTCTTAACATGTTAAAGTTGAATCTTTGTTCTGATCCCAAATCAAATCATGATCTGGAAGTCTATTTTGTATTCAGTATTCATTCACATTTCAAGTAGACATCTGCTGACTCCTCCATTTATCAGAGTATGGTTCATGTACTGTGTCCCAGCAGCGTGAACCACAGCCATAGCTAACATTTGTGCGTCCAGTCTCAATGGCTGTTTGCAGGGTAGTTGTGTTATCATCCAGCCTTTGTCTGTTCAGTCCAGTCCCTAGGTACTGTTTCCTGTAACATTTCTGAGCAGGAAAGGAAACTGACGCATACTTGTAAGTATCTCACTGTATTTTAATGTAATGACACATTAGGAAAAGATGAAGCACTGTCATAAAGTAAAAAGAATTCAGTGCATGTCACATACACATACGTGTTGGATATATTTAAATGGAATTGGTCGGTTATCTTCAAATTAGTGTTTTTATATGCAGTGTTGAGTGTGCAGTCTTCTATCTGGTAATTAAAATGTTAATGAGCCACTCATGGACATTGATTGATTACCCTGTTTTATTTTGGTTTTCTCTCTGCATACCTTTTTGTTTGTTGGTTTTGTTGGGGTTTTTTATTGTTTTTTATTTGTTTTGTTTTGTTTTTTGTTCTTTTTGTCAACTTAAAAAAAAAAAAAAAAGTTGGCTTCCCCAACTTTTATTGGGGAAGATTATGTGGGGATTTTATTTTTGTGGGGATTTTATTCTTATGTAATTTTATTTATGTGGGGATTTTATTCTTAGGTAATTTTTTTCCCTCTAAATTTAAGAAGCAAATGTTATTGCTACCAGTAAGAGTCATAAGACAGCTAAGACCTAACTGTTTGGTTAAGACCAGAACATATGAACCCCCCAAAATTTCTGAAAATTATCTAGATTAAGTAATCGTATGAAGTGTTGTATAAACAGCTTTGGCTATTTCCATTGTATAGACTTCCATCATGACAGACAACTCAGTACAGATTCATTTTTATATTGTGCTTTGCATGAAAAAAAATCCTCAATAAAACGTACATTTTCAGACCTTTCCAACACTGGCTAATTGTTTCTTTTTTACAAAATATTTATTTTTATGTGAATTGGTGTTTTGCTTGCATGTATAACTGGGTAAGGGTGTTAGATCTTGGAATTACAGACAGTTGTTAGCTGCCATGTAGATGCTGGGAATTGAACTCAGGTCCTCTGGAAGAACAGTCAGTGCTCTTAACTGCTGAGCCATCTCTCCAGCCCCTAATTGTTTCTTTTCTGTACTATGGTGGAATCCTCACCTGTACTTTATTTAAAAGTTATGAAATATCCTGATCAGCTTACATTGAAACAATAGCTGTGCTCCAAAAATTTTATATTGTTTAAGAAGAAATAATAATGCTCTTAAGAAATAGAATGTTAAGGTCAGGATTCATTAAAGTTTTTTTGTTTAAGGTGCTTGTAGGTTCAGCCATGGCTGAAAAATGTTTTTGTGTTTTAAAACTACAGAAATGATTTAATTCAGAGTTGGAACTGTTACGATCTGATGGTGTTCAAAGAATTTCAGATCACAAATAGTTTGAAACAGATAGTTGGGTTTGGGAATGTAAAGATCTAGTCTTTGTTTTTTCAGCAAATGGTTTACATAACCTTTTAGCCAAGGTGTCATTCTTTGTACACCTGCACAAGCTAGCCAGCCCTCTCTGCCCAGAGGAACTCCCTGCTAATCTCAGTAATACGGCACATTTCTAGCAAGTTCGAAAGCATCTTTGTCAGGGGATTTTGCTATTGTCTCTCAACTCTTTGTGTAAGAATGTTATTCCTCTAATTAGCATGCCTAGTGGAAAAATCTGTACAAGATCTCAATCTTTTATTTTTGCTTTTGAGATTATAATACATTCCCCCCCCTTCCCTTTTCTCTCTCCACATTCTCTCATACATTCCTCTCTACCTGCTTTCAGATTCACAAATCTCATAATCTTAATCAAAACAGAAACCTTCATCTTAGATTGCATCAAAACTTCTGGCTTCTTAGTTCCAGATTTCCTGAGTGTGCAAGTGTGTATGCATACATTAGTCAGATGCCTAGCTTCCCTTTTCTGCATCTTTACATTTTACCTTTAGTAGGCTCTCAGAAAAAATTATATAATGTCAAACCTTCATGTTAAACATGGGACTGGTTATAATGTCCTTTGCAGCCTTTTATTTTATTTTTTTTTTATGTCTAAAAGACATAAAAAGCTAAAAAGAAAACTAGAAAGCAAACCTTTTTTCTTAATCTTGAGCTAAATACACTTTGCTGTCACAGAAAATTTCTGGAACTGAATCATAATGTGTGTGTGTTCTTTATACATGCTGGGCACTATACTCTGCTAAAAAGGTACTCTGCAATTGTTAATGCCTTTAAACAAAGGGAAAGGCACTCCGTTAGGAATGCAGCATGAAAAAATTAATGAGTCAGTAAAAAATACTGAGCTTTTACTTTATAGCTCTGAAAAAAGATTATTATAATGTCTGCTTTTTTTTCCATGTTAAAATATGCTGTTGTTTGCTGTATCATTTCAATTAGCCAGGTGCTATTCTTAGACATTCTGGGAGGCATAAACAATACATATTTATGTTACAGACTTGTCTTCCCTTAAAATCTGAACCATCTCCTGTGATTAACCTAAGGTAGACACTGTCTTCATTGGTCATTTTAACTTTATACAAGGAAATTGTTAAGAAAAATGAATAGGAAAGTATCAGGTTTCTGTTACTGTTTTTGTAGTGGAAATATGTAAGCAGAGCTGCAGGTCAGAGGTAAGGAATCCACACAAAAATCAGAAAATCACTTTTGATAAGAAAACACTCTGCAGCTAGCATTGGGGAGAGCTGGAAAGCCTCGCCTCCTGTAGGGCAGAGAGGGTTTTGTGAGCAGATGTTCAAGCACAGAGAATAGCAGTAGTCATACAAAGGATGATGATGTCACTGGTGTTCAGGCTTACCTACTGAAATATGAGGTCAGAGGGCATCTTTGTGAACTGAATAAGTGAGACCTTAAAATTGCTGGTGCTCACAGTCAGCCTCAGAATGCCTCTGGAACCCTTTCAAAGTCAATACATGTTAGCATCTGATGACTTTCTGTGTGGGTGTGGGTGAGTGTTCATCCCAGTGTACTCCCTGTTTCCAAGACAGTTTTGTCTGGTTCTCCCACACCTGTGAGCATGCTTGATGGGAGAGTATGGTGATATATTTTATATTTAATAAAACCAGTCTGGAATATCAGAGGATAGATCCATCCACCATCAAGCCAGGTGTTTCAGAGAGTGGTAACTCATGCCTTTAATCCCAGCACTGGAAAGACAGTTGGTAACTCATTAACTTGACTTTAGTCCTGGGGAGGGAGCTGATCTATGCCTTTAATCCCATAAAGCCAGAGACAGATCTTTCTGTGTTTCTGTGAGTTCAAGGCTAACTACCAAACAGTAGTAGCTCACACCTTTAATCCTAACTCTAGGATTATGATGCAGAGTTGGACCCGGAAGTGAAACAACTGGGGGAAAAGGTATTTAAGGCAGGTAGGCAGACAGAGATTTATTCTGTAGAATTGATGAGGGGCCAGTCTGAGGAAGCTGGAATATAGTTTTTACCCTGAGAAGTTGGCTAGGTGAGATTTGACTGTGATCTGTTTCCCATCTCTGATATTCCACTGGTTTTATTAATCAAAGGAGGGTGATTCTCAGACATCATGAAGCACCTGCATTTGACTCCAGGACTTGTTGATCTGTAAACATCTGGACTTCGAGACTATCATCACTGCCCTACAAAGTGATTACACCTTTGCTCTCTGTGTTTCTCACAGGACTGGCATTAGTCTCACTTAGGGACCTAATAGGAATACAAGCCTTTGGCCTCACCCAACACCTGAATTAGAAATTCAGAGGGAAACATCCAGTCGTTTGTCTAAAAAGGTTTCTGGTAATCCTGTTGGGTGAAATCTTGGAAGTCAATCAACTACATTGCTGTTTCAATCAAAGCAAAGATTTCTGTCTCTTTTTATTGTTGTTTGCTTTGTTTTAGACATATCCTCCAAAGAGAATAATGTGAATTTTGGTCTTTGATGCTTTCATTGATAAAGACCATCTGTAAATCCTCCTCACACAGGCAATGGCAGCTTGATGAACCCCATTATTATGATAGTGTTGTCTCTGGAAATCAGGTGCATTTACAAGTTCAAGAAATTTGCAGCAGAATCTTGTTTGTTTCCTGAAGGGTGCGTTAGTAACAACCATGTATTTTTATCAAATTTTAAAAACTTGATCGGAACAAATAAATCTGTGCTTCCGGGGTGCCTGTTTTTGTTTCTTGTTTTGCACATTCTAACAGATACTATGGGGGTTCTCAGAGAGTCTGAAGTTTCCAATTTTCTTAAGAAAAATTAAGTAGTACTTTTTTTTTTTTTTTTTTTTAAAAAAAAAAAACAAAAACAAAAAAAAAACACCCTCCAAGACAGGGTTTCTCTGTGCAACAGTCCTGGCTCTTCTGGAACTTGATTTGTAAACCAGGCTGGCCTCGAACTCACAGAAATCCACCTGCCTCTGCCTCCCAAGTGCTGGGATCAAAGGTGTGGGCCATCACCACCCTGCCACCCGCTTTTTAAATATGTATTTTGGTCGGGTTCTCGGAGAAACAGTCGTGTCAGATTTATTAGAAGAAAGCTTTCTTCATGGAAATGAGAAAGGAGCTAGAGAAGGGTGAGGAAGCCTTCCGGGGTGCAGGGCTGATTGGTGAAGGGAGGGGAAGGGGAAGGTTGTTCTGTAAAGACGTTCCCAAAGTGGATGAAGAATCCTCCCGTCACAGATGCTTCCTGTTGAGGACCCTCGTGTCTCCGGCAGTGGACCAGCTGCTGTGTTCACGCTCTGTTCATTGATTGCCTCTGTGAAGCCAGGAGGGAGACGGCCTCAGCTGAAGTGTTCACTGAATCCAGAGCTCAGCGGTCCTTCAGTGAGTTAAACACCTCAAAGTCGATGTCTGACAGCCTTACTGTTCCATCCTCCTATGTTGTGTGCTCAGATTTCCAGATGCTGAAGGAAGCGTCTTTTGTGAGTTGGCTTACTCTGGTAACGATCTGTTGAGAGTCATTCTTTGCATTTGGTACAGCTAAGTCTTTCTTTTTTTTTTTTTTTTTTTTTTTTTTTTTTTTAAAAAAAACCTTTATTTATTTGCCTTGGTGTTTGCCTGGAACTGGAACTACAGACAGTTGTTAGCTGCCATGTGGGTGCTGGGAATCGAACCCGGGTCCTCTGGAAGAGCAGACGGTGCTCTTAACCGCTGAGCCATCTCTCCAGCCCCCAGCTAAGTCTTTCTTAACCTACTAATGTAGATTCTATTTAATGCCATTTTTTTAAATTTTCATTTAATTTTATTTTTATTTTATGTGCATTGGTGTTTTGTCACAGTGTCAGATCCCCTGGAAATGGAGATACAGTTGTGAGCTGCTATGTGGGTGCTGGAAATTGAACCCGGCTCCTCTTGGAAGAGCACTCAGTGCTGTTAACCATCAACCCATCTCTACAGCTCCTAATGCCACTTTTTAAATGAAAGAGATTGGATAATTTGCTTTGCATAATCCCCCATGGTCAGGATTTAACTGTTGGAATCTTTGTGGTACTAGGTAACATTCCTCTTCACCCATTATTTTCTCTAAGTTGATACATGGGGTTGTTCATTAGATACCATGCAATTCCCACTCCATCACCAGAGAAGCCATAATGTCTGCTGGTCTTTTCGTGGTGTAAAGACTGTTTATTCGAATGTTACTAGCTTGGTTTCTCTATTTTGAATTCATTAATCCATCTTCTCTCTCGCTATCTCCCTCTCCCCCTTCCTCTCTTTCTTGGACTTGAACCTTAGGCCTCACATAGGCCAGGCTAGGCAAGCACATTGCATTGGGAATCCCAGGCAAGCCTTTAATTAGCAATTCTCCTGCCTCAGCCTAACCCTTCAGCTGGGATTACAGGGCTCATCACTAGGCTCAGCCTAAATCTCCAGTGTTTTCAGGAAATGGATGAGTGTTAACTTTTATGAAGGGATTGTTTCCTAATTCTATCATTCCATTTACATTTTCTTAAAAGGGGGTGAACCTAGTTTGTATTTACTACAGTATAGCTTTCAAACCTAAGATGGAGGCAGGCTGGTTTACCAGAACTTTTTTAAATAGGAATTTTTCAGCTCAACATAATAGCACATACCTATAATCAGGGCACTGCAATGAGTTGGTGGAGGATCTTGGACTTGGGGCTAGCCTGGACCACAGAGTGAGAGTTGCAAAAAACCAAAAAGAAACAACAGTGTGTGTGTGTGTGTGTATCAACTACTTGGTTTCCCTAAATGCAACAAGATAAGATCTTTTCGATTATTTTATTTTAAAAAACTATCTGTTGTGTATGGATGTTTTGTCTATTTATGATCACCCATCACTGTGTGCCAAGTGCTTGTGGAGGCCAGAAGAGGGTGTTCTGGTGAAAGCTCCACCTCAGCCACCCCACCCCCACCCTCCCCACCCCTCCCTCACCCCCCGGCCCTGACTCATCTTAAAAAAAAAAAACAAAAACCGGGGCTGGAGAGATGGCTCAGGGGTTAAGAGCACCGTCTGCTCTTCCAGAGGACCCGGGTTCGATTCCCAGCACCCACATGGCAGCTAACAACTGTCTGTAGTTCCAGTTCCAGGCAAACACCAAGGCAAATAAATAAATAAATGAATAAAGTTTAAAAAAAAAAAAAAAAAAAACAGCCAGAGATGCTCAAGCTCACCCTTCAAGGTATGGATTACTGCTTCGGCAGAAAGGCACCTACCTGATCTTCTAACAGCTTACAGATGGTTATGAGGGTGCCCGGAATTTAAACTTGGATCTTCTGGGGAAAAAAAGATCCATTAATTTTCTAAGCATGGACCAGAGTCTTGGCAACCTTCAAAAGGTAAGTCATAAGTTGGTTTTATATGTTTCTGTGTTTTATCCGGCCATAGTCATTTTTATGTTCAAGCTGTCTGATCCTGAGCCAGTGAGAGCTTTCAAGTGAACTCCTTTATCCTTCCGGTTCTTCGTGGTGTCCCTGTTTCCTGGCAGAGGCTGGTCCAGTTTCATCCTGTCCATGTCATCTTCAGGATATGGCATGGAGAGCTACTCCTGTCAGAGAAGGAAAGCCTTGCTAGCCACCTGAGTGGTCAGCTGTACCTACCATTAGTGCTCTTCTTAGCCATGAAAGCTGCAAGATATTGAAACATTTTCTAACTTGTACTTTTACTATAAATGGTTAAGATTCGGCTAGCTATCCAAGGTATTTGTTTGGTTTTTGTCTTTGGCAATGTTTTTTTTTTAAATATTTATTTTATGTGAATTGGTGTTCTGCCTGCATGTATAACTGTGTAAAGGTGTCAGACCTTGGAATTACAGACAGTTGTGAGCTGCCATGTGGTTGTTGGAACTCAAACTCAGGTCCTCTGGAAGAACAGTCAGTGCTCTTAACTGCTGAGCCGTCTCTCCAGCCCTCTTTGGCAATTTTTTTAGGCTTAGCTTGATTCTTCTCAGAAAATATATGTCTATTCAAATAGATTGCAAACATCAAGAGATCAGTCAGAAATGTTGAGGGGTTTTGTTTTGTTTTGAATAATTAAAAGAACTTCATAAAGTTGTGTGCAAATTAGAATATGGCCACATAACTATATAAAATATGTAGATAACTGAGTTATATGTGAAAAAGACATCAAGGTATATAAAAATTAAAACTGTCATTTAAAGAAAAAAATGGATCTGTTAGAGCCTAGGGACCTGAATTTGAATCACCCAAGCCCACATAGAAAGCTCAACACTTGAAATTCCAGCACTTGGGAGGTAGAAACAGGGAGGAGCCCTGGAGCTCTAGACAGGCCAGCCTAGTTCAGCCACTGAGCTTCAGATCCCTTGAGAAAACGTATCTCACAAATAGGTAGTGAAGGATTGAGGAAGATGCGTGATGTCAAACTCAGGCCTATCTATACTTGTGCATACTCATTAGCCCTTGCTCCTAAGTACACACACACACACACACACACACACACACACACACACACACACACACACACACAAACACCAGATTATGTTTTGCTCATTCATTAAAACTTGATCCAAACTTATAGGTTTTACTAGATAATCCACACTTCATATCAAGGTCTCATTTCATTGTGGGTGTGGGTGTTCGTGCTTATGAGTAGAGGTACAATCACTGCTAAGTTTTTACGGCTAGTTCTGAAGCAGGAGTGTTTGTTGATTGTCAGAAGCAGGTCTTGAAGCTGGCTGTGATGATTAGTGTACCAAGGTCCTCTTAGGTGCTTGGAATAAAGCCTAGTTGCCAGTAGCTTTTACCTAGGGGACCAGATGGCAATGAAAACTGGCAAACCTTTCCTCTGCTACTAATGATCTCTCCATTGAAAAAGAAGGGTCCACTGTCTTAGTTAGGGTTTCTATTGCTGTGAGGAGTCATGGCAACTCTTATAATGGAAACATTTAATCAAGGTGACTCGATTCCACTTTCAGAGGTCAGTCCATTATCATGATGGGGAGCATGGAACCACACAGGCAGATATGGTGCTGGAGTAAATAGCTGAGAGTCCTATATCTTGTAGGCAACAGGAAGTCCACTGAGCATAGGAAACCTCAAAGCTCACACCCCACAGTGACACATTTCCTCCAACAAGGCCATACTTTCTAATACTGCCACTCTCTATGAGATTATGGGGGCCAGTTACATTCAAACTACCACACCTCCCACTGTATTTTATTTTCCAGATGTGAAAACCAGCTCTAGTCTAGAATTCTTGCATTTTGTATCTTAGATTGGATCACAAAAACTCATTGTCATGCCTCCTCTGCCGTAGGCTCAGTTCAAGTTCTAGGAAATTAGGAATAAACATCAACAAAGAAATCCTAGCCCACACCATTTATAACTTCTTAACTTAGCGAAAGAGTGCTGACCTGATGATGCAGAGAGGTCATTTCTCAAAACAAATCCTTTGATCCTTTCCAAAAGGTGATTCTGAGCTGTGGCTGGTCCTGTTAAGAATTGTGCTGATAAGTTTAATGCACAGAAACAACATGGGTGCTCCTGATCTTGAGAAACTGGGTGAACAGGGATTTGGAGGACAAAGTCCTCTTCTCACTAATTTAGTTTGTGACATGAATTTTACTTATTTTTAATGGCTGCTGCTTTTAAGGCCTCAGGTGGTGTCAGAGTCCTACATTTTCTAGTACATTCTGATCATCGCAAGAACCAAGGTAGTTCCAGAACATTCTTAATTTTGTATTGAGTTTCCAAGTATCTGTGTTCATATAGTTGGTAAAATTCCCTCAGCCACTATGGTGAAGTAAAGCCATTGCTTGTGATTTTCTTTCCTTTTGAGTGTGGCAAGTGAAGTGGAACCAAGGTCTGTAATACACAAGCTTTTTGTATCTGATTACTTCAAAAATACTCTTACCATGGTTGAAGTCATCCCTTTTAACTTCTTTTCTTTTATGTAACTGAGCACTTCAGACACTTTATTCTTGTGCTGTCATTCTTGTCTAGGGGTTTCTTTTCAGGGGAAGAACATATTTGAGAGCATTAGATGAGACGTTTGCAGGATTTACTTACAAACTTAGAATCTTTTGAAAACAATTGAAATATTTTCCCTTCCTTGGGAGACTTGAGAACTTTCTCTCCCTGCTCTGAAAGGCATCCCACCATAACATCTCAAAACTTGAAAGAAGTGATTCTCTTTGAAGATTGGGAATGAAAGCTAAAGTCACATGATGAGAAATCCAAATCCAGTTTGCAGAAGATATCTTCAATCTCAGTACTCTGGAGGCAGAGGCTTGTGGAGGACAGCCTGGTCCACATGGTGAGTTCCAGGACAGCCTGGTCCACATGGTGAGTTCCAGGACAGCCTGGTCCACATGGTGAGTTCCAGGACAGCCTGGTCCACATGGTGAGTTCCAGGACAGCCTGGTCCACATGGTGAGTTCCAGGACAGCCTGGTCCACATGGTGAGTTCCAGGACAGCCTGGTCCACATGG
>PVIH01007673.1:56235-98429 GCA_004025045.1 Sigmodon hispidus | reverse complement strand
GTATTCTTCTCCTTCTTCTATTCCTATTATTCTCAAATTAGGTCTTTTCATGGTGTCCCAGATTTCCTGAACATTTTGAGTTATGGCTTTTTTAGTTTTACTATTTTCTTTGACTGATATATCTATTTGAGCTACTGAGTCTTCCACTTCTGAGATTCTATCTTCCATCTCTTGAACTCTGTTTGTTATGCTTGTATCTATGGTTCCAGCTTTTTTCTTCAGATTTTCTATTTCCATCTTTGACTCATTTTGTGCCTTTTTATTGCTTCTATTTCAGCTTTTATTTCCTGGCATCTTTCTTTCATAGATTTGTTCATCTCTTCCAATTTTTTGTTTGTATTTTCTTCTATTTCTTTAAGGCTATTTTTCATATCTTCTTTGAGAGCTTTGATGATCATCAAAAAGGAATTTTTGGTGTTGCTTCCTTCTGTTTCCTCTTCATTACTCAGTTCAGGTCTTGTATTTGTAAGATCGCCACTCTCTTCTGGAGTTAGCATGTTGTTCTCTGTATTATTATGTAATTTTTTGCACTGACATTTGCCCATGGCTTCAGTGGTTCACGATTAGATGGGTCCTGGTCAGTTGTGACACTCGGGCTTGTGTGCCTCCTGTCACCTCTCTGGTCAGGGTCTGAGTCTGTCCTTCAGAGACCCCAGAAGTTATCTGTTTGCTCAATTGGTAGACGAGGTCAGGTCGGTAGCCATGCAAGTTCCCTCAGCAGCAGCTGTGGGTATGGTGAGAGGCAGACTTTATGTGCCCCTTCTACAGAGTGCGCTGGGACTCTGCAGACAGCACCCGGTCCCAGCAACAAAGCTGTTTTTAAAATGAGAGTCCAACACCTACATCCTGTTCCACTGCTCCATCCATGTTACTGGCCTGCTTGGCCAGACTATACTCTGGCTCTTTATTCACTTTGCATTAACTCCAGTCTCTCTCCCAAGACCTCCAAGGACAAGAAGGATGCACAGACTTTAGTGTGGGAAATTTATCTTATACAGTGATCACTTGAATAAATATCTACAGCATTAGAAGTACTAGTTATACAAATCTCTTTCCAGTTCTGGGTTCAGTGATGTCAACCTTGGAAACACACAAGTGTTTGCATTGTGGATGTTAGCAATCTTCAGTAATCAGTCTTTGTGGAAAGTCGGTTCATCAGTCTCTCACTACCACATTCTGTAACTTCCATTAGCTGTCTCCTGATCCACATTTCATCTCTCTCCACCAACCAGCTCATCATTCTTAGATCTTTTCTCAAAATCTCTATTTTACTCACCCTAATGTACTTATGAGGTCATTTTCACGATATCTACTTCCCCCAAATTACATTTGAAGTATATTTGGTTTTGAGACACATTTTAGGCTCCTTGAGAAAGTGAGTAGTGAGTCATTCTAATTACAAATGTATGTAACATTGCCAGTAAAAGGAGTGGGGAAAATGAACTGACCTAAGTAAGTGCATAAATAAGTGGTGTCAACAGCATTTAAGGGAAAAAAAAAGAAACTTTATATAAGTGCTATGGTTTGTTAATATGATAATGCTGTCTCCCAAAGTGGTATGGGTTAACCTTGGTGACTGAAACTGAGTAATCTAGTGAACTAGAGATGGAGAAGGAAAATGAGAATTAGATTTCTTATGTTGCTGTGGACATCAAAAGAAAAGTAGACCAGACTGATCTGTGTGTTAATAAACTAAACTTGGAAGTACTAATATGAACTTCTAATTAGTGTTTTATAGATACATGTGGTTACATACAGAAGTGGTGTGTACAAAAAACCACTCCCTTCTTACTTTCTCAGCTCAGAAGACCTAGCACATGTATCCCATTATTTGTGAGTTCTCACGTAGTTCTGCATAAAAGCAAGTTGAATCTCTTGGGAAAATGACTGCTTTTATTACTAGACAGTGTTTATAAAGTAAAGTGGAACATCCTGTATTTAGTAAGAAACTAATTTTAAAAACAATGTTATGTGGGTAGGTCAAAGGGCCATATACTCCATTGGAAGAAGATTGTAATGACCACAATGGGAAGATGTAGTGATATATTGTGTATCAAATAAAGATTTTCTGAAGATCAGAGGACAGAGCCAGCCACAGTGTCATCTATAGAGTCCAGGCATGGTGACACACACTTTTAATCTTAGCACTTATGAGGCAGAGATCTGTCTGAATCTCTATGAGTTCAAGGCCATACTGGGCTACATGAGATTAATCCAGCCCAAAAGAAAAACAGAGCCAGGTAGTGGTGGCAGACACCTTTAATTCCAGCACTAGGAATGTTGAAACAGTAAGTGATATGTCTAGGTAGATACTGGAATGTAAAGCTGGAGGAGGGAGTTCAGCCACTTCTATTTTGGCCTTGTGGTTGCCTTTGCTTCCCCCATTCAGTCTGAGGTCTCTGGAGACAGGATCTTCCCCTTTTGGCTGAGAAGCTGGTGAGGTGAGTAGGGGCTGTGGCTTGTTCTTTTGTCTCTCTGATCTTTCAGATTTTTCCCCAATATCTGGCTCTGTGTTTTTATTATAAGATCAATTAGGATTTATTTATTTATTTTTTTAAATTAATTTTTATTCAGGGGAGAGCGCGAACGAAGTCCCCCACTACCACAAATTATGCAGTCGAGTTTCCCCGCATTTGGGGAAATCGCAGGGGTCAGCACATCCGGAGTGCAATGGATAAGCCTCGCCCTGGGAAAACCACCTTCGTGATCATGGTATCTCCCCTGCCAGGTAAGTATAAGATCAATTAGGATTTATGCAACAGAAAGAATTTGAACAGAAAATTCCAGTGGTATTAGATTATAATACAATGCAAAAAATAAACATTCATATTCACATGATGCTCTAAATTATTGACAAAGATGTTTACTGAAGTTGATTACTAAATAATTGATACAGAAACTGCTCTCAGTGGGGTATAGGATAAGTATTTACTCTATTCCCCGGGCATTGCACAAGGTTAGCCTTCTGAAAAGGGCAGAATGAGAAGGGCAGGGGTACATCATAGTTGAGCAGTGCACAAAGCACTCTTTAAGTCAGAGACAAAATATCAGAAAAGACGATTCATTCTGACATTGTGTACATTTCAAAATGTATTAGACATTTCAGCAATGTTCACAGAAGAGGCAGAATTCAGTTGATAAAGTGCTTACTGGGCAATCATGAGTACTAGAGATAATATTCTTAGCTCTAGTGTTAAGGAGACAAAAAGAGGAGGGTCCTTGGGGCTCATTGGCAGAAAATTTAGCCATATCAGTAAGTTCGGTGTTCTGTGAGGGACCCTGTCTCACCAAATTTATGATACTTATTGAGAAACGAGGCTGGCACAAATACTTGGTCTCCTTATGTACATGCATACATCTCCCACATGCATATGAACATACACACAGGTCATGTGTTCATATAAGCCAGTCACGTGATCATGTGAAGTGGATGCATAATACTGACTAGTAAGATTTGGTAAAATCTAGCACTCATGTTTTATAATGATCTCCAATCAGTTAGTAGTTAAGAACTATTTTAATTTGCTAAAGACCATCTATAAAAACCAGATATCTAAAGTTATACTTAATCAAAAAAACAGAAAAAATAAAGTAAAACAAATAAAGGACAAGGCAACTGAATGATATTAATCTCTACTTATATGGAATATTCCAAGGAACTGCAGAAAATAAAATTCTATAGCTAATAAAGGAATTCAGCAAGACTGGAGGATACAAGGTCAAGAAACAAGCATCAATCACTTCTATAGCCCAGTAATGGATACATGAAAACAAAAGCAAAGGCGCAATAGTTCTTGGCAACCACTAAAGAAAGTGAAAAACTGAAGTATTTTCTACCAATGTGTATAAATATGTACGATGGAAATTACAGAAAATGTATTGAAAGAAATTAAGCAACATATCAATAAATTGAGAGATACATTGTATCCACATATTGGATGACTCCACAAACTAGTCTATTTTTCTTAAATGTGATCTAATATCAAACATATGTATTATGTCAAAATGATCAGTAGTTTTGATGTATTTCCTGTCAAAATTTCTTCAAGCTAATTTTATAGATATAGACAGGGTAATTCCAGAAGACATCTGAAATAATCTTCACAAAGTGAAAATAGTGAGAGAAATCTCTCTGTATCAGGACTCAGTACAGCAATCAATGTCCTGTGCCATTGGAGGAGAGGTAAGTAAACTGACTGATGGAACAGGACAGAGTCCAGAAAAACCTCACACAAATGTAATTCACTGAGTTTTGAGAAAGTCAAATCATTATTCTATGCAAGTAGGATATTTTTATTCAGCAATGGTGCTGAAGGAATTGGACATGGTATGGGGAAATGAATCCAACCTAAAAACCAACATAAATAAAAATTAACTCAAAGGGGACCATGAAAGTAAAATGATACAGAAAAAAAAAAACCTAACCCTAACTAGATAAGAGTTAAACTAAAAACTCAGAGACTTGAAAGCAAACAAAGATTGAAAAAGTGGATAGGTGAGAAGTTGGCTGTTGTGGAATATTATTTTAAAATGTTTTACATTTGTTTATGCTTTGAAACATTTGTTTAATGATGCAAAGATATGTCATATACTTTTATGTTGCATTTGTTTTACCCTGTGGAGCTATGTGACTTTGTCTGTCTAAACACCTGATTGGTTTAATAGAGAGCTAAATGGCCAATAGCAAGGCAGGAGAAAGGATAGGTGGGGCTAGCAGGCAGAGAGAATAAACAGGAGTAATCTGGGGGAAAAGATCAAGGAGCAAAAAAACAAGAGAAGAGCATGGGCTAGGCACTCAGCTACATAACCAGCAACAGAGTAAGAAGGAAAGAAAAGATAGACATCAATAGAGAAAGATAAAATTCTAGAGGCATAAGGTAGATGGGATAAGATAAGAAAAGCTGACTAGAAATAATCGACGCTAAGTTCAAGCATACATAAGAAAAAATAAGTATCTCTAAGTATTTCTTGGGAGCTGGCTGTCAGGTCTCCCAAAGCGTAAAAATAAACAACAACAAAAACTCCAACAATAGCAATTGGCTATCTTAAGTTAGAGTATTTTGATGTTTATGTATGTGAATAGAAAAATTGATTGCTAATAAGAAGTGATTTGCACTTTGTGTCTTATAAAGCACTAGTATGTGAAATATATAAATATGTTAACACTTAAAAGTGAACAGTCAATTTTTCCCAATTACAAAATGGGTATAAGTTATGAGCAGACACTGAGAATCATCAAGGATGGAAAGTTATTCACTGTCCTTTCTATCAGGAAAAGATGAGTTAATACCAGAGTGAGATATGAGAATGGAGAAATTAAAACAAATTGCAGCATTAAATATTCACAAATATGTAGAGAAACAGAATGTCTTATGTATTGCTGGTAATAATGTAAAATAGTACAAACACTTTGTTCATCTATTTGGCATATGCAAGTACTATACCACAAGCAAAATGGCCATTACATATTTATCTTACTAAAAGTTAAGTATTGTGATTATACAAATACCTATGTACAAATTTTAATGTCTTCTTTCTTTATTAGAATTAAAGAAATGAATCAGTGCGGATATTCTTCAGCAAATGAACAACTTAGAGAACCTTAAAGGCAAGCTAAGGATACAGCACAGGTAATGGAGCAGCTGGCACAAAGCTTGTGTTTAATTCCAGGAGCTTTCTTAGAGTTGCTTACAAATACATAATTATTGTAATGCAACTTTCAGTTTAAAGGTCATCATCATTTTCACAATATTAATCCTACCAAATCTCAAGGTATGGGAGGGAGGTCCTTTCCATCGTCTGGTGTCTTTTTCAGTTTCTTCAGTGTCTGAAAGTTTCACTGTGTACGTCTTCCATTTACTTATTTAGGTTTATTTTTCATTTTTTTAAGGTTGATGTAAATAGAAATGTTTCTCTGTTGTTTTTTTTCTCTCAATCTGTTCTCTTTGGTTTACTGGAGGGCGACTGATATGAAGGTATCTTAATTTGTTAACCTGCAACAATACTAAAAGTGTTTATAGGTTTATGAGTTTCCTACTAGAATCTTCGGGGGGCATCTTACTTATATAGCATCATGTATTCACCAAATTAGGAATAATTTGGTATCTCCATTTCTGATCTGTATCCCTTTTATTTCCTTCTTTTATCTTATGGGTCTAGTTATGTCTTCAAACACTATAGTGCTCAAGTATACTTAAGTTAGGAATGACAAAGCTGGACACCCTTGCTTTGTTCCTGATCTATGCTTTGAGTTTTCTTCACCTGAGATAATAATAGTGGCTATTAGTGTGTCATAGAGATCCAGTATTTATGTTGGGTTATGTTTCTGCCATCTCCAGCCAAATGGTTTTGTCATGAAGGAATAATGGACTTTGTCAAAGGCTTTTTCTTCAATCGAAGCAATAGTGTGATTTCTGTCCTGGTGTTCAGAAATGGAATGAATTCTACTTATTGATTTACTTATGTTGAACCATAGCTAAATTGCTAAAATAAAGCCAACTTAGTCATAGTCTTTGGATATGTGCTTGAAATCAATTTGCAAATATTTTATTGAAAATGTCTTTATTTTTATCAGAAAATGGGGCTATAATTTAGTATCAAGGTATCAGGTATCAGATTTGGTATCAGGGTAATCTCACCTTAATAAAGAGCTTAGATGTAATCATTTTTTCTATTTTATGCTGTAAGTTATGGAGCATTTGAGTTTGTTCTTCTTTGATGATCTAGTAGAATTATGCACTGAATCAATCTGACCTTAGGCTATTTTTTTATTTGGAATATTTTTAATTTCAGCTTCCATTTTATTAGTTCTTATAGATCTTATAAATTGCTTATTCTATCTTGACTTATTTTGTAGGTCATTGACATCTAGAAATTAGCCCGTTTTTTAGATCTTCTAATTTAGTGGAATATAAATTTTTAAGTTTGTATCCAAGATTCTTTGGATTTCCTCAGTGAATATGTTAATATATCTCTTTTCACTACTTCTCTTTTATTAATTTGGCTCTTCTGTCTCTTTATTTTGGTTAATTCATGTCTTAATATGTGATCTGTTTGAGAGAAGAGTTCATGGGCTACTGAGAAAAATGTATATCATTTGGTGTTTATATAAAATTTTGTTTAGCTATTTGGACCATTTACTGTATGATATTATTTAATCCCAGTGTTTCTTTATTAACTTTTTGTACAATTAATTTGTCTAATAGTGTGATATAGCTGTTACCTACTATTACTGTGTTGAGGTTAAACACATGATTTAAAATTAATTTGTATTTGATTTATAAAATTAAGTCTGCATTTGGTGGATATTTATTTAAAATTATGTTTTTCTTTAAATGGATTGTGCCCTTGATTATAGGATTATAACCCTCTTCATCTTTATAAAGAATTGACATAAAGCCTGTCTTTTTAAATATTAGAATAAGAATGCCCACTTGGCTTCCAGCTCCATTTTCTTGGAATACTTTTCTTCTCCCAATTACTTTACCCTAAGATGGCACTTACTTTGGCAATAAAGTGTGTTTCGTGGAAGCACCAAAAGAAAGATTCTGTTTTCTAATACAGTCTGAGAGTCTGTGTCTTTTAATGGCTGAACTGAGAGTACTGACACTCAGAGCTTTATCAGAAAGTATGTGATTTTGTAACATTTGGGACTTTCCTAGGTTTCTTTTTCATGTAATGAGTGCCATAACATCACTTATTTCCCTTCTGTAGTCTGTTGAGTGATTCCTTCTCTTCACACATCATTCCTCCCAGTATCCTCTATAAAAGTTGCTTGTTAATCATGATTTCCCTGTCTTATCGTGGCAAGTTGTTATGGCACTTTCAATTATGAAAGCTTTGCTGGGCATATTATACTGAGTTGGAAATTTGACCTTTCAAAGTTTGAAAGTCATTTCTCCAAGTCCTTCTTACTTCCAAGGTTTGAATTGAAAAGTCAGTAGTTATCCTCTGATTTGACTCTTCTGTTTTGTGGCCTTCAACATAATTTGTTTGTCCTATACAGTTAGTTATTTTTAAAACTCTTGCTTCTGAATGGGCTTTTCTTTCTCAACCTGAGGAATTTTATATATATATATATATATATATATATATATATATATATATATATAAATTTTTTTTTACCCTAGAACATTTTGTAGGCAGGACAAATTGTAGGGTGAAGGGTTTGTGGTTGGGTTGGTGCTCCAATCTCTTCACTGGAAGTCTTGCCTGGTTATAGGAGATGGCTGGTTCAGGCTCCATGTCTCCTTTGCTAAGAGTCTTTGCTAGGGTCGTCCTCACAGATTCCTGGGAGTTTCTATTGCTCTAAGTTTCTTATTCATCCCAGAGATTCCCCCATATTCCAGGTGTCTCTTCTAGTTTGTTCTCTCTCTCTCTCTCTCTCTCTCTCTCTCTCTCTCTCTCTCTCTCTCTCTCTCCTCTCTCTCTCTATATTCCCAGTACCTGATTCCTCCTGTACCTGTCCTTTCAGCTTCCTCCCCTCCATTCACTGGCATTGGCAATGTCCAAACTATTTCCCCTTCACAGTGCAGTTCATACACTGAACCCACTGTAGCTTGAATTCTAATTGGTCTTTATAATAAAATTCCAGAGCCAGATATCTGGATAAATACTGAAAGATCAGAGAGACAAAAAAGCAAGCCCCAACCCCTTCTTACCTCACCAGCTCCTCAGGCTGAATGGGTGAGCTACTGTCTCCTCTTACCTGGAGTCAGAAGTTTCTGGTCCAGTCTAGCCAGTCCTGCAGCCATTTAGTGCTAAATAATCACACAAATTTGCCAGTAAATTTCCTAATGTAACAGAAATTGTGGGAGTGACCCCTGAAAATGTAGGGCAGAGCCTGAGATGCACACCCTGAGAAAGTTCACCACTGAGGGTCAAGACCCAGAGGCAAGAAATCCTAGAGACTTAGGAGAGAATAGAGTCAACATGAACAAGAAGAATAAGGAGGAGGAAGATGAGGAGGAGGAGGAAGAAGAGGAGGACTGATTTAGGAGCCAGTGGGATCAAGGACACCACAGGAAAACACACAACTAACCTAACCGGGGCTCATAGGAATTCCCAGACAAGCAGGGAGCCTGCACAGGAATGACCTAGGCCATCTGCATATTTACAACCCTGTAACTTGGTCTTCTTGTGGGGATCCTAAGAATGAGAGCAGAGGCTGTCTCTGATTCTGATGCCCCTTTTTGGTACTCATTCCTCCTGCAGGATTGACTTATCCAGCCTTAATAGAAGAAGAGTCTAGTCTCACTGCAACTTGCTTTGCCTAGGCTGGCTGACATCCATGTTTACCTAGGCTGGCTGACATCCACAGGAAGGCCTGGTTGCAGGTAAGTTGGGGGAGAAGTCAGGGTGACGGGGAGAAGAAACTTTGGTTGGGATGTAAAAACAAAACAAAAAAATCTCGACCAAATCAAAGAATAAACTATTATACCAGAGTAAGAGGTGGAAAAAATGCCTTTTGCATAAGTTTTTTTCTCCTTTTTTGTCCTTTCATGGAGTTCTTGCAAGTTGTGTTATTAAATTTTTTAATGATGCATCATTCACCTTGACTGGAAGAATCCAGTTCTCCTGTTTTGTCTTTATAAGCGTATATCGATCTTACACATGACCCTTTTCATTCAACTTTTGATTGAAACTATTTTATATTTCATATGTGTAATCATTTCAGTTTGGGTTTTCATGTGTATTTATGACACCCTTATCAAATTCTGTTTTAATATTGTGGATTGTCTCCCTTATTTCATTAGGTTGTATGTGTTTTCCTGGAAAATATACACTCATGAGGATTATTCATCTGGAATTTCATGAGTCATTTTGATCAAAGTTGGTAATTTTGACATGCTAACAAATAAAATCTACAAATTTGATGTAATACTAATCAAAATTCTGACACAATTCTCTACAGAACTGAACCTGAAATTTAAAATTCTTAAAATTTATATGATAATAAGAAGACTTTCAGTCTCTAACACCATCCTGGGGAATATAAATACTAATGAGGGCATTATCATTTCTGATTTTCTGTTCAACTACTAAGTAAACTTCATAGTAAAAGCAGCATGTTACAGGGACACTGCTTAACAAAAGAGAGTTGAGAATGCAGGCATAAGTTCACACACTTATAATTATCTGATTTTTAATAAATATGTCAAAAATAAACAGTGGAACAAACATGAAATCTTTAACAAATGGTGTTGAATTTGTCCTTTTACATCTATGTAAAGGGATGGGACCAGAGCTCCCCACTCACTCTGTACATAAACCAGTTCCAAAGGATAAAACCTGTCAGTGTTAGACCTTGAATTCTGAGACTACTATGAGTCAGGAGTGTGCTGCATGGTACAGTACAGACATGACAGACCATTTGTATCTACTGGTGCAATAGGAGTAAGACTGCTAAGGGGGTAACTATCTGCTCTCCTGATTAAGTTTTAGGATGCCTCCAGGCTAACAGGAAAGAATTTAAGTTAGCTTGGGCCTATTATCATGGCTAAAATTCATGGCAAGGGAAGTTACAGGCATATGTGTTGTAGAATATTATTTTAAAATATGTTACATTTGTTTATGCTTTGAAGCAATTCTTTAGTGATGTAAAGGTGTGTTGCATTCTTTTATGTTCCATTCATTTATCTGTGAAGGTGTGTTACTGTGTCTGTCTAAAACACCTGATGGTCTAATATAAAAAAGAGCTGAGTGGACAATAATGAGGCAGAAGAAAGAATAAGTCAATCAAAGGGAATAAGTAGAAGGAGAAATCCGGGAGGAAAGAAGAGCAAGCAAGGAAGCAAGGAGGAGAGGATGCTATGGGTCAACCAGATAGCCACACAGCCAGCATGAAGTAAGAGTGAGAGTAAAATATACAGAAGTAGGAAAAGGAAAAAGCCCAGATGCAAAAGGTAGACAGAATAATTAAAGAAAAGCTGTCTAGAGACAAGCCAAGCTAATGTCAGGTATTTATAAGTAAGAATAAGTCTCTGTGTATGACTTATGTGAGATCTGGGTGGTGGAACCCCCCAACAGTGAATGACTTATCACTCATCACAAGGAAAAACAATCTACAACACATATGCCTTCAGGGCGAACCTATTGATGTTTTCTGTTTGGTCATGTTTTCAGGTAATTTTCTAAATATTTATATTTATGCCTATAGACATATAACACATTTGTGATGCTAACATCCTTGGTTAGGAAGCTTTGTAATTGAGTGGGTAGGGACCAAGCAGAGATAGAACTGTTCAAACTGCTGAGAATAAACTGCTGACTGTGGGTGCTCAGTTGTGGATGAGCCGTCTACAAAAGCACTCACCATTCCAAAACCTAGGACACATTGTGGAAGAGGTGACAAAAAGACTGTAAATATTGAAGAATGGGGAAGAGTGCTGTGAAATGCTGCCCCCTGGATATGACATGGGTGTTATACACAGAAACTCACAGGAGGTGAGGTTACATAATAACACAGTTAGGGGATTCTGAGGTCTTCTCCAAAATGAAAGAGCTACTGGCTTGATGGCTATTTGCCACTTCCTTTTACTTTTCTTCTATTTTCTTTTCTTTAATTAATTAATTAATTCTTCTTTCTTTCTTTCCTTTTTTTTTTTTGAGGATGGCCAGTGATTTGTTCTGTATTCCTAGTGTGCAATCTCACATTAATGTCTACTGGACAAAACTAATTTCACTCATTGGATAAAAATATAAACTAATAAATATGTTATAAAAAAGGATGTGCAGTTGAGAGGGTGATATAATGGGAGGTCCTGGAGAAAGTTGGAGAGTAGACTTTGGGACATTTATAGACATATGAGATTTTCATAGAATGAGTATAAGTAATCTATTAAAGGTTGATTTGCATTTATCATTTGAAATATATAAAGAGACTGCCTTGTTTTTTGTTCTCTACCATCAGGACACAGAAAAGCATCTTGCCACTCACCAACAGCTACTGCACAGTGCTAATTCTGCTGCTGCAAAATGCAATGATTTTGAATTATTTATAATTTCTTAAATGGACTTATTTTTGGAGCCAAACCAGCATAATATCCCTGTTCTCTCTGGAACTAATACTTGAAAAAATCGCTAGTCTAAGTCATGACCACAGCCACTGTAAGAACAGCTGAACTGGGCTTGGCAAAGAGGGTGTGAGCGTCATTATTTTCTCAGCACAATGCTGAATATGCTTTCTCTCCTTGGCAGTGGGTGATTGGAGTTCTCTCCTGGCTTTGTAAGGTTTTGTAAGTCTCACATTATTACTAAACACCATGAAAATTCTTATAGGCCTATGTTTTGTCATTATGTTCAGAATTTGTTGACTATTGTGTGGGTTAGAAGTAAACCTTTATAATGTTTTTTCCCCAACTTATTTTGGCTACTATATTACACTTTATATTTCTAACACACATGCATACACTCACTCACCATACATACACACTAATTTCACAGGGATTTCAGGAAAATATGTCACTTGTTAGGAAACCTGTCAGGTATATTTTCGTCCCCCATTTATAAGTATTGGAGTGAAAATTCTGAGTAATTGCAAAGCTAGTGAGAAAGAGAGCATGACTTGAGTTCCAGATGCTCTGATCCAAATGGAATGACTTTCACCTGACATTCTTGGTTGGTTGAGCAAACTAAAGTCTTCTTCATTGAACAGGTAGATGCAAGCCCTTGGGGCCTCCATCCAGGTGTATGAAAGCTCTCAGACACTCCATGCAGGTGGGTACAAGCCCTCATAGCCTCCATTCAAGTGAATGTAAGCTCTCAAAGTCACCATTCATAGCCTCTGTTTCCTCTCAAGCTCTTCAGTTTAATCAGCATGATACTTGATGTTTAGAGGGCTTCATTTAGAAAGGCCAATGTTCCCTTAAACCTTACTTCTTTATTGGCATATGGACTTGGAAAGCATGGTTTTATCTGTTGTCTAAGATAATACCAGAGTAAGTACTTAAAGATAGAATCTGTTCCAAAGCCTGTAAGAACCCTGCAAGGCTCACTAAGTGGAAGGACAAGTGGATGAACCCATGAGGGCTGTAACCTTGAGTGGAGAATGAGCTATTCATTTTAAAGCATACTTGCTTACTAGCTGGACAAATTTCTCAGAATTTCCACTTCCATGCTTGTAAATGTAGGATAAAAATATCTATCTAACAAATTTACTAAGAATAAGTGACATTTTGTCAAAAAATACAAAGTGCGCAGCTCCCAATACTGTGTGTGAAGTAGTAATGCTTTTCTTCATCTGTTTATTTGCTTAAAATTTGTCTCTTTGATATACCTGTAGTTTTTCCTGGGAATCAGACACATATCTGATAACAACACCATTCTCAAGAGGAAAGGCCAATCATTCTCCTTTTCATATGACCTATGTCCATCCAACCAGCTTGTTTGTAACAACTGAGATGGTAGTTTATAGTTATCTACAACAGTATGCTAGTTATGTAGAGTTTAAGGAAAAAGAGCACAGAGTATCAGAGTAAGGACAATATCAGAGTGTTTCCATCATTACTTTCTTAACAAGGGGATTGTGCACTCTGTGCTTTGGTCCCTAAGTGTCTTCTGTACAGTCTCTCCCTGAGTGTGTAAGGGTTGGTAGGTTTCTTCTCTGTCACACTGCTGAGACTCATGGGATAACTGTGTGGAAATAGACAGACGATGGAAAAAAAACATATTGTATCTTTAGTATACCTTTACAGAATGGGAGAGAAGTCCTAAATGAATAAAAATCTACTTAAAGAGAGATTTCTGTGGAGTTCTGTTTGATGACCTTGTGGCTGGATGAAGAGAAGGATATGAGAATGTAAGCCCCTGGTAGGTAGAGTAGAAAGGAAAGAACTCACCCATGACACTCTAGTCCCTCACACAGAACAGCCTGTCTTTATAGCTCAACTATAAACAATAAATACAATGTTGTAGTGATATATTTTATAGTTAATAAAAATCAATCTGGAATATCCGAGAATAGAATCACCTACAGTCAAGCCATGAGGATTGGGGAGTGGTGACTCATGCCTTTAGGAGACAGAGATCCTTCTGGATCTCTGTGAGTTCAAGGCCTAACATCCAAACAGTAGTAACTCACACCTTTAATCCTAACTCTAGGATTATGATACAGAGTTGAGCCCAGAATTGAAGCAACTGGGTAGGAAGATATTTAAGGCTGGTGTAGGCAGACATTCAGGCATTCTATTCTAGTAACCAGCCAGGTGGAGGACTCTTAAAGACAGCATTTACCTTGTTCAGCCAGAGAAGTTGGCTGGGTGAGAAATGACTGTGGTCCATTTTTTCACTCTGATATTCCTGCTTTACTCCAATATCTGGCTCTGGATTTTCATTAAATACCAGCTAGAATTTGTGCAATAGTACATTTAATAAAATTTGATTTTCTGCAATTTAAGACCAAAGAGATACATTTATTTGCACGGCAGGAATAGTATGATGGGACATTATCTTACTGAATAGTAAGTATGTGAGTCAGGGTTCTCTAGTGGGGCCAAACTAGCAGGGTGATATATATTACAAAAAGGAATTTATTAGATTAAATACAATATAGGCTGAAGAGTTAAACAATTGTTTTCTTCACACTTGAGATACTGAGAAACAGTGGGTTTCAAGTCCATAAGCCTGGATGCCTCAGCAGTCCCAGTTTGTAACTATAAGCCACTGATAAATATATTGTATTGGTTGGTTTTCTGTGTCAAGTTGCCCCAAGCTGAAGTCATCAGAGAAGGAACCTCAGTTGAGAAAATGCCTCCATGAGATCCAGCTGTAAGGCATTTTCTCAATTAGTGATCTATAGGTGAGGGCCCAGCCCATGGTGGGTGGGGCCATCCCTGAACTGGTGATCCTGGGTTATATAATAAAGCAGGCTGAGCAAGTGAGGGGAAGCAAGTCAGGAGGCAGCACCTCTCTGTGGCCTTTGAATCAGCTCCTGCTTCTAGAATCCAGCCCTGTTTGACTTCCTTTGATGATGAGCATCAGTGTTGAAGTGTAAGCCAAATGAACCCTTTACTCTCCAACTTGATTTTTGGTCATGTGTTTCCTTGCTGCAACAGAAACCCTTCTGAAGCCAAGTTGGTAGCAGCATAGTAGGGTATTGCTGTGACAGGCATATTCCTACTGATTTTGAGAGGATTGTGCATGGACTTTGGAACTTCAGGCTAGAAGAACTATTAAGTGTTAAGAGTTCAGTGGGATGTTCTTTCAGAGGTTGGAAGAATGCTAAGAGGAGTGAAGAGGATGGAGGCCTTGTGTGTGAAGCTTCAGTGGGAAGTTTAAATACTCATTTGTGGCCATTGTTATTTTGAATTAAGATCCTGTGGTGGTTCTTTGCTGTGGTTGAAGAATCAGCTGTGATTAACAAGACAACAGAACTACTAAAGTGTAACTTTGCTTTGCTGGGATACTTGATATTTGTTGGCTGGAGCTAAGAAATTATCAGATTAAGAAGAGACCAGTATCACTGAGGTGAAGTGTTTCCTGAGATCACAGAGAAGCTATGTTCCAGAGGTGGACAACGTTGTACCTTGAGCTGGCAGCTGGACTTGGTAATATGTAAGAGTCACCCAGGTGTTACTGGTTTGAAGACATAAAGTGGTCATGGAGAGCAGCTGAGGCTTGGCACTGTGAGAGGTCAGGAGAGGCCATTGGTGAAGGTATAGCCTCAGTGGCAGCTGAAGGCCCAGGACTGAAGAGGTCATGCAAAGAAGTTGAGGTTTGGCACCATGAAGAGAGCCTAAAGGAGGTTATTGGTAAAAATGCAGCCCAGTTTCAGCAGAAGACCCCTGTACATTGGTGATACCAGTACCATGGGGTGACCACTAAGAGCACCAGCAGCCGTGGAGTGGAGCCAGCTGGAGTGTAGAAGACAAGCTGTGTGTGCTGCAGAGGGCAGAGCTGCAGAAGTGACCCAAGCCCTTGGGAGGAGGCCAGAAGATGGTGAGTGGATCCCAGCCAGAAAGCAGTCAAAATTGTTTTTGCTTTGCTTTGATTGTGACTATGCCCTGATTATTCCTTTTTGAAGTAGAAACATGTTTTAGTGGAGCCCACAGTTGAGAGGTTTTGGATTTTAAAAGAGACTGGCTTTTTTAAAAGGCTTGAAAATTTAATGTGTTTGAATTTGTAAAGACTGTGGGTCTTTGAAAGCTATATTTCAATGTGGTATCTCAGGGGTGAACAAGAAGAGAATGGTTGTGACTTAATAGTGATGTGCTTGTGTGTCAAGTTGACAAGGGGTCGGTCATACTGGGTGGTGTTTTGTGTGAAGTTGACGCAGCTAGAGCTATCAGCGAGGAAGTAGCCTCAGTTGAAGAAATGCCTCCATGAGGTCCAGATGTAAGACATTTCTTATTTAGGAATTAACAGGGAAGGCACAGCCCATTGTGGGTGGTGCCATCCCCTGCTGGTGGTCCTTGGTTCTATAAGACAGCTGGCAGAACAAATGGGGGTGGAGATCAATTGAGTAAGCAGCATCCCTCCATGGCCTCTGTATTAGCTCCTGCAGTCAGAATTCTACTCTGACTTCCTCCTGTCCTGACTTGCTTTGATGATGAGCATCAGTGTGAAGTGTGAGCCACATAAACCCTTTCTTCTCCAACTTGTTTTTTGGATATGGTGTTTCCTCGAAGCAATAGAAACCCTAACTAGGACACACATCTTCCATCTATGCTGAAAGGTTAAAGAAGGTGGGTTTTGTTGACAGGGAGGGACAGCGGCAGCAGTCATGTACATCCAGTCACTAGCAAGGGATGAATCAGCCAGGCTGAAGAGTACTGCTTTTCCTTGCATCCTTTTTATATCTGAACTGCCTGCACTGGAGTGCATTTATTGCAATGTGTCTTTTTAATTTCCCTAACATTTTCACATTTATAGTTTTAGGTAGTGATTTTTTATTCTTATTTATAACTTTATTCATTAGTTTTAATATTGCACATATGTAAATATGTTATTTTACTGCATTTGTCCTGATGTGTCAGCATACATTTATACATTTCTAGGGATTTTTTTCATTAACCCTTTCTTGCTGTGCTATCTTTTTGATTCTTTTTATGCCTTGGTTTGCTAAATCCTTTTTACATTCTCTGTTCACATTTGCATTGGAGGATTATGATCCACCTGTAGTGAGCTTGTCTATGTCAGCAACTTACACCTATGCTGGCTATGTTTGTGCAATTTTATTTTTTTTGTATAGAAATGTTTTGCAGAAGATGCATTTATACCTTCAGTATTCTATAAAATCTTCTGTAAAGTTTCTGTAAAAGATAGTTTTTCTAGAGAAAGAGTTTGCTTACAGATAGCTCAGTTTTCTTTTCGTCTTCACAGTAATACTTGTTAAGCTCTTATTACGTTTTTCAGGTTTATTTCTTTGATTTATATTTTCTTAGCTATTACTGTGTTGTCTTGACCTCTTACCCTTTATGTCCTAGAATTTTTGGTGCATGTAAAAATTATCATATTGGTGGTAAGATATTAATTTTTTCCATTAGGCACTATGATAGGTGTGTATAAAGAAGTGTGTATAAAGAAGAATAGAATAAAATTTAGAGCAGTGATGGCTAGTCAATAACAAAGATATGGCATAGGGTAGGGACACATCACATGCATTACTTCATATTTCAGAGAGGAATGGAAAGAAATGGTTCAAAGTAGAATTTTAAATATAGCCTATTATTCTGGTCACAAATAATGTATCTCAGTCAATCAGGTTTAATTTTGTCATTTCAGAACATTTCATTATTCTTATGTTACAGTAAGTCTTTAAATACATTTTCAGGCATGATTTCATTTCTTATCAGGTTAATTTAATGTTTTTAATATGATGTGAAACAATTTTAGATATGTGGACAGTTAAAACAATGCTCCTCCTTGGAATTTGATTTTGTTTTCTATAACTTGGTTAGAGGCAGACATGGAGGAGGCAGTTGTGGTGGTAGTGGTGGTGGCTTGGGGGGAAGTCTGGAAAGGGTGACCCAGGCTTCTCTTTTACTCTGGGCCTCAGGTTTCCTCTCTTGGGTAAAGGATAACTAAATCTCCTCCCACAGTTTTGATTAGAACAAAAATAATGCAACTGGATGTCATAATTTTAAATTTAGTATCAGTTCACTCTTCTCTGCTACTTATAGCTGTCTGTGTCTAGCCATTTGACTTTAAGTCAATTTATTAAATTAATAAATTATGGAAACTAACTCTGCTACTTGCTGAATAGTCCACTCCTTTCAGTCTCATAGCCCACCTCCTTTATTACATGGCACCCAAATGCCCATAACAGTTCTAGCCATATAGAATTTCTCTGGGCCTCACCCAGCAAGCTGGTCCTATATCCAATCTTTACTTGTATATTTGTTTTGCTTGTATTGTGAATTGGATTTGAAAGGGCCTCCTAAAAGACCACACACTTAAATCCTGTCACTGTGTTTTATAAGTTCTAAGAACTCTAGAAGAGGCCTTGGTAGTCGGATGAGATATTCCCTAAGGGGTTGTATCATGTTCCCTACTTTTCCCTGTCTTGATTGCCATGAGCTGAGTGATTTCATTCTTCTCTTGCCTGTAATGCTGTTCCTTCCTCATAGAAAGCCAACGATGGACTGCCAGCTTTGAAGCAGGAACCAAAGCAAACCTATCTTCTGCTGAACTTGTTCTCCATGTTGAATAACACAACTGGGCTTCTTTGCTTTTCATAACTCTTTTTCTTTCTTGTTCTACCTAAAACCTTTCCTGCAGAAACATTCATCATCTTGTAAGAGAATTCTGGCCCCATCTCCAAGGTATTGATTCATAGCATTTAAATAACATCCCCATCTGTGGTTATGGATTCCAAAGGGTTGGTTATACAGACAGTCTTAGTTAGGGTTGCTATTGCTGTAATAAAAAAAAAAAAAAAAAAAAAAAAACAAAAAACCTCAGGGAGGAAACAGTTTATTTGGCTTACACTTCCATATCATAGTCCATCATTAAAGGAAGTAAAACAGGGACTCAACCAAGGCAGGTAACTGGAGAAAGGAGCTGATTCAGAGGTATGGAGGGATGCTGCTTACAGGCTTACTCAGCCTGCTTTGTTATAAAACCCAGGATCACCAGATGGGGGATGTCATCATCCACAATGGGCTAGGCCCTCAGAAAATGGCCTCAAGGTTTGTCTACAGCCTTAGGGAGTAATTTTCTCAGTTGATTCTTCCTCCAATCTGGCAACTCTAGCTTGGGTTAAAGTTGTCACAAAACTAGCAGAACATAGATATTTTTTCCTTGGCTTCTAGCATATATACCTCTGATGACCGAGGATACAGTTCTTGACTGTCCTGGCTGTTGCTTATGAGTCTTCCCAGCACTTCATTGGTGTCTCATGTATCCAGCAAACACTCAAGTCTCACATGAATAAAAACTATTAGTGTATGGTTTCAAACTGAGAATTCCAAAGCATTATTCATATTCACGGAACCTGGAGCCTTTTCTATTCAGATAGATTGTTTGGGAAGCAATCCTTAGGGAGATGCCTGTCTCTATCTTCCTTATGGTGGGACTACAGGTATGCCTTGCCTGCCACATCTAAATTTTACATGAGTTGCTGGAGTCATCTCTCCAGCCTTAGACTACATTTTTAGTTTTATTTTACCATAGCCTATGACTTTCAGAAAAGACAAGTGACATCATTATTTAGATTCAAAGTTGATGTTTCAAGCAGCAAAGACCCCGAAATGTTGTCCTTTTCTGACAATTCTATTGACAGCTTGGTTGCCTGTCATGGCATTACTTGCAAATCAACCTTAAGCTTTGACAGACCAGCATTTCTAGCTACTGATTTCTAGCATATTTTTTGAAATAAAAACAGCTTAACCTTCTCTGGCTTCACTGTTACCTTAGAATCCTGAATTCAGAGTATGTCTTAGGAATTGATATTAAGACAAGTCTGAGTGACAGCAAATACTCATTTCTACCCCCTCCAGCTCCTCAAAACATGTAAGAAGTAAAGGATGTCTTACAAGAGATCACTTGTTTTTGTAAATATGTCAGTAGTAGATTCTGCAATAACACATTGAATTGTAGAGCATGTTCAAGAATGTGCAAAACCCATTCAGAATTCCCCAGTGCATCTCATGTAATATATGTCAGTTCACTTCTGACTCACATTAAGAATCATGGTGCTAGATAACACTGGATCATTTTAGAAAACTCCTTAAAGCCTATGTCTTCTATTATTTCATCAGTATAGTCAAGTCTGTGACGTAACTTTGGAACAAGTATGTCTGGTCTCTCAGAAATCTAAGTAGCACAGAAGTATATAGAATGTTTAGAACGAAATGTGCCCAATAACACACTATCTGCACTATGGTGTAAAAACAAAATCAATGTCTTCCAGGAATCTTGCACAGTTTTACCCACCATGGACATAGTACCTCATTGTCTCTTCCATTTACTCATCAAAAATGTAAAACCTGGTTATAGATCATGGATTTGCTTCTAACATATTTTTCATTGTTTTATCACCTTTTGGTAAGTTATATTGACATATTATCATTAATAATAATAATATTTTGTATTTTAAATATACTTAATTTCTATTTTAAATACAGAGCATTGTTGTTATTAATCTAGTTCTTTGATTTACTACATGTACACAGCATATTTTGATTACTTTCTGCTTGGATCCTTTCTTCTCTTTCTCCCATTTATTATCCCCCTATTCTCTTTATACAGACCTTTTCCAGATTTATCATTTTTTTGCTTTGTAACAAAATGTTATTTCAGAAAATTATTTTAGATAGTTCAATTAAATTTTCTTACAAAGTATAAGAATCTACATTAAACTTGTTGCTTGGATCTTTTAGTCTCTCTATTAATATGGTCAGAAATAGAGTTTATATCATTTGTTTTTCTAGAATATTTCTTTTGGTGCTCAAAATTTACTGCTCTTACATTGTTACAACTTTGAGAAGAGGTGACACAGGAGTCCACCGTGTACACTCTAGGTGACCATGACTGAATCTTCCCTGTGGCATATCACTGGCTGTATGACCTTGAACAAGTTACTGGACACTTCTACATGACTCAGTTTTCAGATACTTAAGTAAAATAATGTCCAACAATAGCTTGGATGCTAGAGGCATTAACAAGCACAATGGAATTAGGATATCACCTAGGTACAAAAATCAATAGTTTTTTTTTTTACCATTTTCATGTACGTATATTCAACATTTTTATAAAATTTAGCAAATATACATCAAAATATAACTCAAAACAGCATTATAACTTAACACAACCAAGGCACAATTTAAAGAAAATCTGTAGCATAAGCACTAAGTGACATACAGTCTGCTTTAATTCACCTTAGCCTTAAGCAGTTCACTTTCTACAGTTCAATGATAAGGTGTTGCATTTGGGGTCAATAAATCACTTGGGTTCAGTAGCTGTTGATGATGTATTGGTACTTGACAGATGTCTGAGGTTTTGGGGGCAGTTCTTATGGAGCCTTGCATAGCAGATGGAGTTTTACACCATGTAAAAGGTAGGGCAAGTTGTATTCAGCCCATCTGCTGAGAAGAGCCTCCACTGCATTCTCACTGAGTGCTGAGATGTTCCTAGAATTCTGTAGTTAGTTTTGAAGGGTGGCTTCAAATTGGGGTTTCTGTGGTTGCAAACAGAACATTCTCCTAGTGGTTTAACCTAGTGTGCATTGCATCCCATCTTGTCAATGTTCTGGAGATTGTGGTTTCAGTCAGGGCAGCAGTTCACCATTGCTATTTGGGAATCATGATATTTTCCTTACAGCTGCTGTCACAGCGCATCTCTATGTTGCTTGAGTCTTAAAGAGACAGATGACATGCCAAGATGAAGGTGGCAGCCTTTATTTCCTTCTGGAATGATTTACAAACAACTATCCCCTTTATCCATTGTAAGACCTTTTGGGTGTGATTAGGCCAGGTGCCCACGCCCTTGCTGCAAGGCAAGGACACAAGGAAAAGTGACTCATGTGCCTCTTGTGTAGCTTGCAGGCATTTGCTTTTGGGTTTGGGCTACAAGTAATAAAGGAGGTGTTGAATACTATTTCTTTCTAGGAATAAATGGAAGAACAAAAATACTATACATAAAATCACAAATAATAAAACCATTGGACAGCAAAATTATTTCTATAATTGATAGTTTATATTATGTATTTTATTAACAGAATTTCATTTGCATTTTCTTAATTGAAATACATATGTCGGATTTCAGTAAAATTCACACAGTTTATGTTTCAGGGTAGACAATTGTTATGTCATTTTAAATTATGTAAACCAGAATCTGGACTATTTTTAAGTCTTTTCTCAGTCACATAAGAACATTCTATACAGACTTTGCCTCCTTCTCAATGGTACCTTACCCTCTAGCCTCAAAGTACAAACTTTTCCAACATCTCTGCACATTTTATTGCCCAGTTCAACTCCCAAACTGCATTTCATTAAAGAATGTGGATAGGGTTCAGTGTCACCACATCTTATTAAGAATCAATGAGGCTCTCCAAGGATTAATTTTAGATTTTGGTGGCTTTCTGCATTTCTTCTTTTCAGCATTTACTTCTGTCCTCATCAGCCCTGGTAACTTCTTTTCACAACAGAGAGTTCCATGCTGACATGTACCCTTTACTGGCTCCTCTGAGCTCTTGAGCACATACCTCATAAACATCTGCCCAGGGCAGTCTCCTCGAGATCAAAAGCAAGTTCAAACCTCATCCTGCCTGATCAGGAGTAGAGACAGTGCTGGGTGGGCAGTCATGTCAAGAAGTTGCTCACTCTTTGACTTTGTTTTTAGTTTCTGTATAGGAATATACTAATTTCCTTTGGAGAATGAGTTCAACACAATTTGGAGAGTTAAACACATTCTCAGAGCGTTTGGGTTTTAAGTTTTTGTAATACATTGATTTGTTTCTGATAATGAGGTGATGATGATATTAGTATAGCAGCATTATTAACAATAATGTTTCCAGCTGCAAAGTGCGTAGGAAAGGCTGGCTGGCTTCTGGTAAGAGGTTTGCAGTATTTTTTCTTTCTTTTATTTTCATATAGATGGTGTGTGTGTGTGTGTGATTCTAGGGCCTCACACATAACTAGTCAACCATTTTTACTACTGAGTTATATTATCAACCCACATGCTAACTCTTAAGAATAATCTAAACTATTTCAAGAAGCACCACTCTGTTCTTGAAAAGGGAGCAGTAACAAGACTTTTATAAGATAGAGGGTCCATGGGAAGATTTGGCAGAAAGGAAGGAACTGGAGGGAGTGTTTCTGGGAAGTTCTATAGAGAGGAATGGGAAGAAGGAAAGTAAAGTGATTGTACTTTAATTGAAAATGTGTTAAAATATTCTAACCCTGGTAAATCTTCCTGCCAACTTCCTTCTCTTCCTACCTGTGCCTATCAAGCTGCAGTAGAAGCCTGAAGTTCATTCTCATACTTTAAAAATTGTACTTTGGAATGTGCAGTTGAGGAGTTTTTCTGTGCTTTGTGAATATGAATTAAGAATCAATGAAGATATATAAAACAAGGGGGAAAAGTCTAGCAAAATACTGATAAAATGAGTTACAGACTTACTCACCTGCTGTATGTACACAGAGGGACAAGTGAAGATTTAATGTACTATTTAATATTAAAGATTTTTATAAACCAAGTCATTATACAGGTACCATTAATTTTGCAAATTTCTATGGCTTAATCATTTCTATTATTTTCCTCATAACCATGATTTCTTAAATTTAGTTACACCTCCATTCTTACCAACATGTATTTGTTACTAATGTTAGATGAATATCTTTAACAGATTTTACATTCTACCAAAAAGGTCATGATGTCCACAGATCTTAATATACTAAGTAGAAGGGGCTCAGTCTAAGAAATTAATATGA
Organism: Sigmodon hispidus; assembly: GCA_004025045.1. Lineage (NCBI taxonomy): Eukaryota > Metazoa > Chordata > Mammalia > Rodentia > Cricetidae > Sigmodon > Sigmodon hispidus. The sequence goes on along the minus strand of PVIH01007673.1, from coordinate 74,559 downwards.
ATAAAATGCTGAGACATTAACCTTCTACATCAGTCAACTTAGCATGGTGACAAAGAAGAGAGCATTATTAATTCATCCCATCACTCTTGAATAACTAGCCTTGATATTTGCCTTTTCAGAAATCTCTGTGCTGCATGCCACAACAAATCTATTGAATGCAGAAAGAATCATTAAAATATCCAGAGGTTGTTTCACATTCACGACAACAGTGAAATATCTTATGCTTCCCAATGGTAACAGGTATCCTTATGGTCCCTTGGATTTAATTAGGAGGTATAAATGCTGCTAACTGACCAGGTCCATTGGAAACATTTATTTAGATGATAATGGTTGCACCTAAAAACAGAGATAAGTCTATACATCTGTGAATCCAGAGACAGAGAAACATCTACACATCTAGATCTCAATGGCTGAAAACACTAGCACAAGAGGATAAAGCTTTGTACATTATTTCTATAAAGAACATTCTGATAATCCACAATACAGTTATGAAACAGTTAACAGTACTCTTTATTGTAAACAACAATAGGAATTAATACATGTACATCTATGGATGACATGCAAGGCCTGATACCATGACCAAAATCAAAGGCAAACTGAAAAGGACATTGCCAATTAAGAAAATATATCACAGGTGTTCCCAAAGACTAATTTTGTAGAGACATTTTCTCAACTGAGGTTTGTTTTCCCCTAATGACTCTAGCTTGTGTAAAGTTGCCACAAAACTAGCTAGCATGATGCCTACACTATATGTTCTTAATGCAAGGTAACCCTGATGCCTGTACATGAACCCTTGGAGTCATATCCTTCTCGCCTAAATCTTGATTGTCTAACCCACTTGTGAGCAATGCATTGTGGTAGGAAAAATATCTTGACTTTCATGAGGGGGCAGAGAAGGCTTTGTAGCTTTATTCTAATAATTTTGAAACACTTGGAAGACTTTGGTAAAATAATTTATAATATATATTGCTAGTATTCCCTATCTAGGATAAATAGATATCTGTTCACATCCACCCAGGGAAAGTCCTATAACTGTCCTGTATCTAGCAACTTAGTGAGATTCCAAGGAAGACAAATGCTCTTTTTTATTATTATGAATAAAGTCATATTTTCTTAATCCATGTATCTCCTTGTTCAAACTCCCTTCCCCCTCCCACCCCTCCCAGTCACTCTCTCTTGTCCTCATCACTTTATCTCATCCCTAGCAAGGGCAGGAGGTACCAAGGTCCCAAGGTGGCCTAGTTCAGCATCCACTCCAGGCAGATCCGTTTTGCTCACCCCAACATCAATACTGGGTCAGGTGATCCTCTGGAGGAAATGAGCTCCAAGGTGCCTGTCCAAGGTGTTTCAGATCCCAAGCTGTTCAGTGGTTGTGGTTTGCAGCTTGGACATGCTTTGCTTTTTTTGTTTAAAGTTCACTAATGAGTGAGTATATCCCTTGCTCCCCTGCTTATCTTTCTGGGTTTGTGATACCTCACTAAGGAGGATATTCTCCAAATCCATCCATCTGCCTGCCAATTTTATGATATAATTTTTTCTTACTGCTGAGTATTACTCCATTGTGTAGATGTATGCACCAGTTTGTTAATCCACTCTTCAGTTGAGGGGCATCTAGGTTGTTTCCAGGTTCTTGGTATTATGAATAATGCTGCTATGAATGTAGTTGAGCTAATGCCTTTGGAGTGCGAATATGCATCTTTAGGGTATATGCCCAGAAGTGGTATTGCTGGATACTTGGGGAGATTGATTCCTAGTTTTTTGAGAAACTGCCATACTGTATTCCAGAATGGCTGAACAAGCTTACACTCCCACCAACAATGGAGTAGTGTTCCCCTTGCTCTGCAACCTCTCTAGCATAGGCTGTCATCTGTGTCTTTTATCTTATCCATTCTGACAGGTGTAAGGTGGTATCTCAATGTTCTTTTGATTTGCATTTCTCTGAAGGCTAAAGATGTCAAACACTTTTTCTAGCGCCTTTCAGCTATTTGTAATTCTTTTTCCTGAGAAGTCCCTTTTTAGTTCTGAACTCTAATTTTTGATTGGGTTATTCAAGTTTTTGTGCTTGAGTTTCTTGAGTTTTCTATATACTTTAGAGAACAGTCCTCTGTCACTTGTAAGGTTGGTGAAAATCATTTCCCATTCTGTAGGCTGTTGTTTTGTCCTATTGACAGTGTCCTTGGCTTTACAGAAGCTTCTCAGTTTCAGGAGGTCCCACTTATTAATTGTTGTTCTTAGTGTCTGTGCTACTGGTGTTATATTTAGGAAGTGGTCACCTGTGCCAATTCGTTGGAGGCTATTTCCCACTTTCTTTCTATCAAGATCAGTGTGGCTAGGTTTATGTTGAGGTCTTTGATCCACTTGGATTTGAGATTTGTGTAGGGTGATAAGCTTGGATCTAGACTAATGCTCTTTAAAAAAGAGATTAGTAGTTTATTGCACAAACATGTAGAATTAAATGTTGACTCAAATGCTTTTTTCAGCAATGAAAAATGAGTTAATTTATTGGGGCTTTAGGGTCCTAAAGAGTAAATTAAATGTGTGACTAAGAGTTTAAATTTCCATTAAAATTGAGAGCATTTTTCAGTGACTTGTCCTGACAATGAATAATTTGGAGCAAATGATCTAAAGCTGTGCTGATTTCTGTACTACTTTAAGATGATTTGTGTCTTAATCAAGTATTGTCCTGTTAATTTATGAAGTTTACTGAGACTTTCTGAGGTTGCCGTGCACTGAGTTCTTTCCTTAGTTACATTGTTTCTGTATTTTTACCTTTCCATCTGTAAAATCAGTGTCATATCAACAAAGAGGGAAGTCTCTAAGCATGAATCAACAAATAAATTCTGAGTCAAGATAGTAGGGTGCAGGGGGCTGGAGAGTTGAATCAGTTGTTAAGAGTACTTATTCTTTCGAAGGGCCCAGTGTCTATTCCTAGTAGCCACAGGGTGGCTCACACCATTTCTAACTCCAACTCTAGAGGGTCTCTTACCTCTTTTAACTCCATGGGCACTAGGCATACACATGGTACATAGATATAGACAATCAAAACACCTAAAACACATAAAATAATATTTTTAAAAGAGTTTTTTTATTAAAAAAGAGAGAGAATAACGTCTTGATATCTGAGCCATGGGGAAGGAAAGTGATTAAATAAGTCATAATAGCATAAGTAAATTGCAAATGTATATAGTTATCTATTTCATGCATTCCATTTAGTATGGAATAATAGTTGGAGCCAGATATTGGGCAGCAGCTGGAATATCAGAGAGGGAGAACAAACCACAGCCAATTCTCATCCAGCCAACTTCTCAGGCAGAACCCGTTAAGTGCTATTTTCATGGATCCTCAGCCTGACTGGTCTCTCAGACAGTATGCTAAATTTCTGCCTTCTCCTGCCTTATATTTATTTCTTCACCTTCCTGCCTAACTTTGCTGGAGTTAGGATTAAAATTGTGAGCTACCACTGTCTTCTCTGTTGGGCTTTGAACTCAGAGATCCAGAACGTCTCTCTCTCCTGAGTGATGAGACTAAAGGGGTGGGTCACCACTCCCTGACCTTTGTGGTTGGCTGTGGGTGAGTCTGTCCTCTGATATTTCATACAAATTTTATTAAATATATAATATGTCACCATAGTTATCCAATAAAAATGTAAAGTTATTTACATGTTCAATCTTAAATTTGATAAATGGTGAATATCTCAGGAAATATGTATATAATGTATTCATTTTCTCAGGAAATATGTATTTAATTTTCTGCAGTAAATGCCTCTTAGTCGGCTGTGATCCCAGGGGCCGTCAGATGTTGCTGCTGTTGGTAATGTGTGAGCTGCCTGAGTGCGGACTCAGTGAAGGGGGAAGAATTCACATTACTATATCCATTCAACATGATTAAGTGTAAACTCATGACAGGGGACTTTCCTCATTGTCTTTGAGTCAAATGATTGCTCATCTTGGGAGGAACTGCCATATTTGATCTTTCACCAAGCCTCACTTTACATCAGACAGGTTGAATTAATAAAGGATGATCAAAAAGATACAAAGCAAAATTTTCTAAAGTGTAAACTATTTTGAGAAAAGAAGAGTGTAGTGTCTTGATGGTATGTTTATTAAAGACAAGTTTGATTCAGGAAAATAGTTTTGCAGATTTTTGACAAATAATCTAACATTTATTTTTAAATGTTCTGAAAAATAATTTTTTTTCAGTTTCTTGTAACTACTCCTTAAGATAAGAAAGGGAGTCTCTTTTGTTTTTGTATGTGTTTTATTTCATAATACCACCAGTGACAAGAGTGAATGTATCTCATAACCACATTATACACTTGGTCTCTCAGTTTTTTCATACCAAACCTTACAGTATGGACAAGACAATTCCAAGTCTTTTATGGACTGTCATAAGGAGACTGGAGGGACTGCTTCTTAATTTCTTACATAGAACACTCACGTGAGACTATGAATCCTCTGCCAGCTGACCTAGGTTTTATCTTGAATGCCACTTAAGACAATCTCTTTTTTCTTGTCATTTTTCTTAGTACGTTTTGCAGCTTGGTAAGACCTCTAAATACATATACATAAGAATAAAACTATGTATATGAATTGAACAAGCTGTACTGACACACACCCCCAATAATGACTGAACTGAGAGTGAAGGGGCTGGGAGGAGCTGCAGGAAAAGAGAGGGACTGAAAATTATGTAAATACAATAGTAGTTCATAATATCTAAAAAACATAAAACAAAATAAAGATAACTTTTGATTTGCCACCTTAAAAATATTTTTTAATTATTAACAAAATTCCTTTGATATATCCCCCATTGTTTCCTCTTTGTCCTTTCTCCTGCTCTCCCTCAACTTCCTCATCTCTCCCTACTCCACCACCCATCTACTCCTCAAAGTAGGTAAGGCCTCCCTGAGCAATTAACACAGCCTAACACCTCAAGTTGAGGCAGGACCTATCTTCTCCTGCTTGTATTAAGGCTGATCAAGGCATCCCACCATACGAGTGGGCTCCAAATAGCCAGTTCATGTAACCAGGATATTTCCATAGCCAGGAGCCCCATCAACAGCTTGATTCAGTTAAAGAAGGATGAACAACTAGAGGAGCAAGGGAAGATCAAGAGCACAGTGAAGATTTCCGCAGGGACAACTGACCCAAGGCACTTTCTCTTTTGCCTTACATTGATGTCCTTCTTGTCATTGGTTTTAGTCATTGGAAAGCAGTTTGATCTATTGATAAAATGAAGATGTTCACCTTCTCATGACTAATAATTCTGCTGGTAGTTTCAGTGTTGTACATAAATTGTTTATTGTTCAGATATATGGATTTTGGGGTCTGCTATTTAATAGCATGGCATTTGAAGGAGATCAATTTTAGGGGATTTTAAAAGGAGATGAAGATAAAGTATTCACAAAAAAAAAGAGCCAAACTCTATGCTATGTCTTAAACTCTTCAAACACTTTTAAAGGTAGATGAGTACTCATGTCTATTATCTATGACTTAAACTGACTTGAAGAAAACTCAATATACTTTACCCTTTGATCCATCAGTTTGATTAAATAATATATGCCTAATATTTTGTTAGAAAATTTCTGAATGCAGGGAAATATATGCATAATTGGCATTCTATGCCATAATATCATTGAATTGCTATGAATAATGCAATTATTTATTTAACATGGGAGGAAGAAGTCCACCATATTTCAAGATTACAAGAAGCTGTGATGATTAATCATATTTGTCAAGTTGAATGGAACGTGAGTCAGCCAAGAGACGCACTTCTGTAAGATCTGCCAGGATCATTCCTGGAAGTAATAATCAAAGAAAAGAGTCCCTTTGTTAGTATTGTTAGCATGTGCTCATAGTGATTCAGATATAAGTTGATGTGAGGAAAATCTATGGGCTTTTAATCGTTCATCTTTATACCTTGCTGCCTATAATATCTCCGATGTTGTTGTATCTGCTGGTACCTCATTTGCTGACTGAGAACATGAAATTTATCCAGTGTTTACTAAGAACTTTTCATTCCATTTAATATGTTAAGATCCACACATGACTGTTGGATGTTGGATTGAACAGGGTTAGATTGACAGTTGGCAGGTAAAGATAATTATAAAAGTTAGAATGAGGCAGTTTCAAGAAACAATCCAAGTAGTGAAGGCATGACTTTGCCATTGGCAATGGGGATACACTTGAGAATCTTTGCTGGCAGGATCATTACAGAGGAAGAGAGACAATAAAAACATTTTTTTGCGTGAGCAGGTGCAGAAGTCACAAATTGTTACTGAGTTCATTAATAGGAAAGGATGTCCTAAGTTGGAGACATGAATAAATATTTGAGAGAAAAACATAAGGAAAATTTCTAGAGAAGCACCACTTGGCAAAAGTCAGTGAGGTGTCATTACCAAGCCTAAAAAGTTTAAGAGGGATGGTGAGTTATGAACACCTTGTGCCAAGGATAAGTGACATTTGACATTTCTCTATCAAAGGCAACTGGTTTCATTTTAAGTATTAAACTCTGTGAGTTGTACTGGCCAGGAAACAAACTTAGTTAAGGCAGAGATCTAACTCAAGCTTTAATCCTAGTGTCTACTGAGAATCAATCAGTGTGTCATATAAACATTTCACAAAGCAAAATGTACATTAGAGCATTGCCAGAAAATATACTAAATATTCATCCGAAAAGTCAAAGCTCACTCTCTCTGTTGCAAAGGCGAATTGGATTCTTTGCAGCTATTATTTCAACAGTTATCACCACTTGGGGCTGTGTATTGGGTTTCTGCTGTTTGTCTAAAAACCTTTAGAGGTAACTTCCCTTGTCCTTATGATCATAAAGTCTATGGTGATGTCAGAAAATAGCACTGAGCCAGAATTTGTTACAGTCTCCTGCTAACTGTAACAGGAGTTACAACAACTACAAATCAAACCCTCTTAAAAATGTTAACATTTTGTAGTGATGGATGATGGATGGTCTTCAAAATCCTTGGACTCACTGAACCCAAGGCTCCTGGGTCTAGCTACACCAGTTGGGGATATTTAACTGCTTTCCTCCCAGTACTTATTAGTTCTTTATGAGGAATCTGTAACTTATGAACTGGTGAATAAAAGGCACACATAGATTATCTATAACTAAATACAAAGGTGGCTCTCCTAACCTTTACCCAAAGGAAGAACTGAGCCCTTGCTCTGAGGCATGGCTGAAATCTTATTCTGAAAGTTAATTCCCTGCCTTGGATACAGTTGATAACTTCCCCTTAAAGTCCTCCAAAGTGTCCTTGTGACTACATTGATGAAAGAAGGTGCCTGTTCTTTGAAATGAATTTTTTGCCTTCATAATGATGGACAAGAGAAAAGAAGAAATTCAAATATGGTGGGAAATGTTAGAAAGCATTAATTAAACTGCAACAATAATTGAAGAATTATTAATCCTTAACACACAGACTGTCATCTCTAAGTGTCACTCCTCAGTTAAAGGAATTGTATTCTTAGAAATGACTCATTTCCAGTTAGGGTTGAGAGCAACAAAACGAGCCTAGAACAGAAAAGTGAGTCATTCCTTGTCTCAAGAGGAAAGGGGTAAAGTGAACCTGGAACAGAAAGTGAGTCATTCAACATCTCAAGAGGAAAAGGGTGAAGTGAGCCTGAACCAGGGTGGTATTTCAGAAAATCAGGTACCTTCCAGGAGCTACAGAATCATGCAGAGGGCTGGTCCATCCACACAGACAATGTCACACTTGTCCTTACCTTTATAGTTGTACGTCAACACAACAGTAGAAGTTTGTAATGAGCAACGATTTCTACTTGTGATGTGATTCCATATGGCAAATGAAGAAGAAATGACAGATGAGGATTATAATTTTCTATAATTCCTGAGCTCACCCAAACTGTATCAGAGGCTAATTTTACAAAAAGCAGAAGAACTCTTCTGAGTAGCCTTGATCATCAACTTGGCACAGCCAAGAGTCATCTGAAAGAAGAAATTGCTATTGAATAATTAATTGCTTAGATCATGTTGGTCTGTGGGCATGTGAGTAGGAGATTGTCTTATTAATTAGATGTATATACAGATCAAAACATCCATACCCATAAAATTAAAAAAATTAAATGAACTTTGAGTCTTGACTCAAGCCAATTGTATAAAAATAAATATTGTTATGGGTGTTTCTGAATGTGCCTAGATAGTCAAAAATATGGAATGGATTGCTAGTTTAGGAGGACAGTTTTTCAATTTTTTTAAAAAAAATTAGTTTTTTTATTATTAAAGCATCATTGTTTATATGAAACTCAGATTATTAGTACGTTAGGTATAGATACTCCCAGGCCTACCCAACCTATGTGTTTCTCCAGATGAATTACAAGATGGCAGTCTAGGTACATTTTTATTATCAGATTCCTCTGACCCTTTCACAGATAACATTTTCATGTTCTCCATTCCCCCTGAACTGCACTGTTCTCCAGACTGTAGTGGTTATGGGCCACTCACTTTTGTTTATGTTTTTATCCCTAGAAACTGATGATAACATTTCAATGTTTGCAATAATAGTAGAAACAAAGTGAACCTTGTTTAAAAAATCCATTAACAGAAGTCACTAACCAAGGCTAGGTATATCCACCTAATGAAAATCCACCAGTACCAGAATGAGGCACAAACACCTGAAAATATGTGTTGAATGATTATGTCCGATTCTTTCTTGAGCCCTTTCTGTTTGAGCTAAAATAATTGTACAACTGATAAGATGATGCAATGATACAATGGATGAAATCTTAAGAGGAGGGTACACATGGGAGGGTGTGAAGGCAGGAAAGAGAAGAACCTAAGGATGCAATTGTAATCACAAACATAGTTTTTAAATGTAAAGCAATTCTCTGTGGGAAAAGAAAAATAGATGAGGTTGCATTGTGTTAATGAAATTCTATTCATCAATACTTAATGCTGCTCCACCAGCCAAAGCTCTTGAAGGCCACACTCTTTAGAGCAACCATGTATTTGAAGAAGGAACCCAGGTTCCATGTCAACTGATTATATACATCTTTCTTTATGTCTGTTAAACAAAATTTTTCTTTTCTTGCATGTTTCGAATTGTGGTCTCTAATAACTGTACAGTATATAAAACTACCTTCTTTCCTGTGTGTTATGAATGTGTGTAGTACTGAGAATGGAACCCTGGGCCCCAGGAATTGTAGGCAAAACTTTTCCACTGACTTGTCAAACTGCCCCACTCATTTCTTTTGCTTCTAAATTTTGTTACCACTTCAGCATTTTTATTTTTGTTCTTATCCTTTGTCACTAATGCAAAAATAATTTAACTTTGAATCTCTTTCAATTTGTCATATATTTGATTTCCTTTTTTTTTTTTCACTTGGCTGACTTTATCTGATTCCAAAAATCTTTTTGGACAGGAGGTCATGAATTCTTGCTACGTTTTCTATCTCTTAATAATCATAATCCTTCTCACAGGGAATATTGATTTTATATTTATACTGCCTTGAAAATTGATACCTCCATAATTCATCTTTGATAAACAGTGCTTATTCTCTCAGAATTGTCTAGCTTTTCTTCTGTCTTCTCTGGTTGGCTTATTCTACCCCTTCATGAAATAGTCATTTCAACTATTATAAACATTATTCCAAATTCCAATTCTTTCTGTTCTGCTCTGTGTCGTTGCCAGCACTGACTCTGGATAATTAATGATGGAAATGGGAACTATTAGCTAGGTAGTCCAGCACCTATTTTTTGCACTTGCACATTATACAATATTTGATACTCATCTTTCCCTCTCATATCTTGCCTTCCGTGTATGCTTCCTGCAAACTAGTACTTCAGAGTATTCCCTCTTCATGTCTTCTTAACTACGACAGTGACTTTTTCCCATGTGTTGTTCATCTTCTGTGTCTGCTTAGGCTTCTGATAGAAAATATAATGTTTCAGTCTCTGTTGAGAATCAAACAAAAATAACTTCTAGAATGTAACTAGACTAGAATATCTTCTAGAATGTCCTCATCGCATAGTAAACCAGATCGTATAAGGGCTAGTCTTATTTTCTGGCTCATTGTCTTACCATTTTTGTATGTTCTTCACAGCCAAGTGAAATGGCAAGCCCCCTCTAAATTTGGACAATAACATTCCATGGCTCAGGTCTGAATAAATAAGAAGAAAATAAATAGAGAACACGCATTGCTTGCTCCTTCCTGACTATGGATACAATGGGACCAACAATTTCATGTTCCTACTATACCCTCAATCGATGATACAAAATTAGCCATTTCTCTTACAAAGCCATTTAGACAACTAATAAAAACTCCACTGGACATCTCCTGTGGAGATTCCATTTCTGAGCTCAGAAGGGTGTGATAGTGGTATTTCTGGTGTACAACATATAACTTGGGGAATTATTTAGAAGCTTTTCTGTCTCAGTGCTCTGAGGGTACACTATATCTTCAGTAGCTTAAGTTAATGAAAACTTTTCTCTAAACACTTTTCCAACTTTCTTTATCTCACCAGATTAGTTAGTTCCAAACAACTTGTCTTAGATTCAACACTTAATTATAGTGAATGTAAAGTGCCTACCAAAGTGGAAGTGGAATTTTCCTGTAAAAACAAAAATACTTCAGTTTATATTTACATTATGGAGAAGCTGGCTGAGAGAATTACATTTTAGTCCATTCAAAAATGTTATATATCACTCAGAATTGCACGTTATAACCAGCTAATACTGGTTATGAAAGACTGTGTTCTTAGAATCTTTTAATATGGCAAACATTTCCTTAATTGATTTCTTCTATTAGTTACCCACTACTGTCAGCAGTGGTATCAACTTCACCCTGGCTCTTGGAACATTTACAAGGACTTCTTGAGGGATTGCTAAAAGTCAAATCTGTTCCTTTGTTTTGAAAGAATAGCTAGCATGTAAAAGCAAACTATGTAAAGCAGTCAGAAACCTGAGGCATACAAAGTACCATATAAACCAAAACGTTATTACCCAACTCAACTTGAACTTACCAAGATAAAACAAAAATGGCATCAGAAGAATTGAAACATATACTTGGGTCTCAGCCATTATTATAATCATGGGTCTATGCATTCACACCATAGCTTGTGTCTCAGATTCTCTAATTAAATGAGGATGCTGATCAAGCACCTGCTGCAACTCATGCTTGTAACCTCAGTACTATGTACTTGTAGCCTATCATTTTTTTTAAGAGTTTACAATCTTTTCAACCAAATAGTCAGATTTATGTCTTCTATAGTTTGATGTGTTTGTATGTTTATAACTTCTCTGTATGATCCACCTTGTCCCTTGGTGCTCTGAGGGAAGTTTAGGGCAAGAGAGTCTTTCTGTAATTCCTCATGCAACTTATAGAAGCAGCCCAGCGATAAGTTACAATGACAAAGCAAAAGTATAAGGCCTCCCTTGACCATTTGTCCTCTGAGTTTGATCTTGTGACTATGCCTGTTGGTCATTTCTATTCTAGGTTCTGCTTTTTACAGTTTAGTTTGTATTACATTTTTAGTCCATTCAAGAAGTTCACAAATCCTCAGTTTTTTCGTGACTCTGGAAGCTGGTGTTTAGAATATTCAGTTTCTATACTAGACACAAATCAACAAGCTGAAATGATTTGATCTTTCAGCTTATTATTTCTCCATGGGTCCTCCATGTTCATGTGTTTATACTTTACACATTTTCAAGTTTGTAAATCTATTTAATGAAAAAGTTATAGTTTACAGATTGGCTCTTCTTAGAAATCATATACATTGAGCTCTTAAATCTATAAAAGATTCATCATGTTTTTCTTGCCAAATGAATGTTTAACATGAGTTTGTTACCTAACAAAATTGTAGTCACTTTTACTCCTTTAGTCTTCAGTGGAGATGGGATCTAAATATTTTTGTGCACTTTTTGCTTTTTTAAAAGGACAGTCCTCTAAATGCATGTGCCGGTATACTTTTAGCTTGTGAAAGAGAAATCCTTTCAAAACTATTCAGTCTTGCCAGCTCCCCTTTAGTAATGAAGGGGAAGTATAAAAGATGTTGTTTTTACACACACAGAAATACACAGTATTGCACAAAGAACACACAGCAGTAGAAGTCACACCAATCAGGTGTGAGAAGGCAGAAAACTTGCACACACCTTATACGTGTATGAGTTCCTGCCAACTTTCTGAGAGTAATTTCATCAGAAGCTGTTGACCTTTGGTTCAGCTTGGCCACACTTTGGGACTTTCCTAGCACATCACTGAAAATATCTATTCAATTAAAGGAGGCATAATGACACAAGAGTGTTTTCTAGTGGAGAAGAAATTTAGAAATGATCTTAGTGATCACAATAGCAAAGCCATGGTACCATTGTTCAACAAGCCTATGTCAATGTGTCTAGAATGCATTTTCTTAGTTGGTGAGGTAGTCATGATATTCTTGTCAGTAGAACAGGAAGCTATAAACAGCATAGGCAATCTCTTCATGCTTTGCCAGCAGAAGTATGTGCTAGGCTGAGTGGATGATGGAAACTGCTTCTTTGCCCTGGCTTTATTTCCTTTATGAAACTATATTTTAAATTTTCCTACATGTGTTTATTGCCCATTGAACATATTCTTGCATACAGCTGTATTTTCCCGCCTTTCTTCTTAGCTTCTTTGTCCCATTTATAGTATTTTTCTAGTTTTGCTGTATATACATACATGATGTTATGTATTTAAATCTAGAAAGCACAAATAAGACAAAATGTGTGATGTTCATCTTTCTGAAATTGACTTAATTCTCCTAATATGGTTGTCTCCAGTTGCTTCAATTTTTGTACAAATGACATGATTTTGTTCTTTATACCTGAAAAAAAAACACAATTGTTTTTTTTTAATACATACATGGTGTTTGGTAGAAAAATGTTAGTTAAATAAATGTTTTAAGTAACACCACCAGAATAGCCTCTTTCTGAGATCCAAGATAAAAATTCTTGTCTCTTAGCTCCTTCCAATTACCCACTTCCTAAATGGAATCCTGCCAGTCAATTCCAATAATGAGAGCATTCACAAGACCATACTTTTGCTATTACTGTAATTATCCTACAGGAAAATATTTCATCAGCTTCACTCTTTTGCAAAGGTGAGAAAGAGCTGGGGGCAGTGAGGATAGCTACAACACTAAAGGAAACAGTACCTTGCTAGCATACTGATTGTTCTTTATATTTGTTAGTAAAAGACTGACTACTAAATTACTGTCCATAGTTAGTTTGAGATAAGGAGGACAGGAAGAGCTTTCTGTTACATTAACTAAAAATCCAGGAAGACACAGACCTCAGCAAGGTTATTACTGATAGGTGCCTTTTCTCATCCCGTGGCTCCAAGTGTTGGAAAAGCTGTTTGAGAACAAAACTTTGCCCTTTCTCTGTGTTTAAATTTCATTAAATTATGCAAAATCATTTATAGTCCTGGCACCAAACTTGCTGATTCATGTTTTGGCTTATTTTGAACAATGTGTGAGATTTTTCTTTAACCAGCCTGTCTTAGTAACATTGAAAAGAGATTTCTTTCAGGTAATTTAGTTGAACATTTTATCGAAGTTTCTTCTTTCCAAGCAACAAAAGTACAAAATGCCTTTATTTTGACGGTTGCTCGTTTCTAAGGCCAAAGAAAGCTCATTTCCATGTTTTAATCCTTGAAGTATTTCTAGGATATTGGATAGACTGTTTCTTAATTATCCATGACATCCTTTGAATTAATTTCCAGCAATAGTTGAACAATCCTTTAAATGCCTTTCAGAACACTTTAGCAAAGTTAGGCTTTCTATATTTAGGGAACTATTTGCACAGTTAATTGCAGATACAGGATGGCTGCTGCACTTGCAGAACAGAAACTAGATTCAGCATGTCTTCTCTTGGGCATGCACTTAATAGTGTCAGCACATTGATACAGAGATCACTTTGAATGAAATATCATTTATTCATCATCGTGGTAGCATCAACTGCAGCCCGAAGTCCTAGGAAGCCAGTCAGTGCCATGTCTCCAGAGGACACTTACTGCCATGCTTCCCACTTCAGCTGTCTTTTTCCTCCACAGTGTGGCTTTAATCTTTAAATTCAGAGTTCTCTAGCTGAGCATAAATTCTTATTGACCTTAACTAAAACAACTTACCTGTTCATAAACCTGCCCACTTGGGCCCTAACTCACTGTTTGAGTTTGGCAGCATCTTTTAGCTGAAAGACTTAGATGGAAATTTAGTCATGCTGACAGTACACAAATCGGCAAACCGGTGTGAAGAATCTGGTCATGAACTACCAATGAATTGTATTTTCTTTATCTAAGCACATATTTTATTTTGTTTGGATAATTTAAATTATTATAATGATAAAAATACTTTTTAATCAATTATACTAGTTATGTCTTAATGAGGAAAGCAATTAAGTTCTCATTAGATTTTTGCTAGGCTGTTTGCTTTTATGAAAGGGTAGACCCAAAGACTGCACAGTTCCAAAAGAGCAATAAGTAAAAAATAATAACAATAAATAACTCAGAAGCCTTCTCACAGTTCTCTGTGAAACTCAAACATTTATAAGCTTCTGTAATATAATTCTACAACTTCATTGTAATGGCATCTCAAATCAGTTCTACTCATTATTATTGATTTGTTCTCTCTTTTTACAGAATATTAGCTAGTCAACTTGAAACATTTTTAAGTTATAGTATACCATTGCCTTTGGTGTCTATTTCTTGCCTTGCTTCCCTTCTTCTGGGATCTTATGCATTTAAATATCATGTCATTAGGTGTCTACTTGGGGTTTTTTGGCAATCATTTTACTATATTTATGAAAGTGAGGCTGATCTTACTTGAAGTCATTGGATATGTTCATTATTCATACAAAAAAAAAATGTGACATTGAGGTCCCTGAAAGTCTTCCCTGAATAGAAAAGGAGAAAAAGAAATCAGAAAATAGAGATTATATTTCAAATAAACCCAGCAATGCAATATTTGACATGACATGTTTGTGGCTCAGTTTTTTACTAGATCATAGATACAGACCACTAAATGATCAGTAAGAGCAAAGGCATGGGCACAGGGCACAGCTGGGATCAAGGCTCTGAGCCTGCTTTCCTTTGTTCCTTGGAGACTTTCCAAAGTCTTCAAAGCTCACAAAAATCAAATTTGACTTGCCAAAGGCATCTATTGCTTCTCTATGTTCTCCAGGAGGGAATACTTATGCTTTGAGTATAACACTCAAAGTTTTCTATAAAAAGATCAGTCTTAATTTTGTTGCAGTGACTCATGTTGAGCCACAGAGGCATCCCCTCTGTTCTTCTCTGACTTCTTTGTGTTTAGAAAACCTCTCTGGGCATCTTCTAGATAGGACTATGTCTTGGAATAGCCAGTTTCATGGGATCTCAAAGAACTGAATAGAAAAGCTCTAAGAATTTAAACAACCTGGAAGGGGCTGGGGGAAGGGACAGAGAAAGCCCCCTTGGAGTTTCATTCCAACTCTCTGGTGTGAAATGTGCATCATTCTTATATAGCAGAGAAGTGAGAATGCTGATCTTGGCAGAGACTTTAGGACAGAAATAACCTCTACTTTATATAGAGAATAAATGTACCAAGCAATCTAGCAGAATACACTGGCAATAGGGTTCTGGGACTCGGAATGGACAGCCTCAGTGCAGGTGAAACATCCGCATGATAGAGCTGCACACAACCCTCTTCAAACATATCACTTACACAATGACTCTGAGTTGTATCATGGCAAGCACTAGTCATGTTTTCTCTTTCACAAAAGGAAGCTCCCAGCAGTAACCAGAAACTCTTGACTGCTCTGAGTCTGCTCCTCCCCTATAGTACATTATCTTATACTTTCACTTGCCTTTGAAAAAAGTTTTTTTGTTACTTTGCTATTTGTATGCACCTTTTTAATTATATGGACAGATGACATGAACCTGGAAGCACTCTGTTTAGAAAGAAGCCATCAGTAATACAGGCAACATAGCTTTTGATGGTTCAGGTCTCATAGTATAAGATTATGGAAAAATAATTTTCTCTAGTCAGTTCAAATAATGAGGTGGTTAGAACCAACTTTAATGCCATAAGTTTATAAACAACTAAATGCCTTCTATTTTTATGCAGTGTGCTATTTACAGTAAAATATTTTACATGACCAATAATTTTCTTAGTTGAAGCACCCTGAGAACATAGCAGCATTGGACTCAATTCAATGGTGCTCCAGTGCATTCACATCACCATTCAATGACACTTTGAAGTTCAGAAAGAAAAGAAATAATGCTTGAAGCATTATCTAACTATTGACTGCCCTTCTCTTTCCCTCCTCAATCCAGGCTGGTATTCCAGGCTGATGATTTCCTTGTGGTATTTCTCCTATTTGCCTCTCAGTTCCAGTGGTCTGAGCCAACTTGACAGACATTCCCACTGTGCCAGAAATTGGATTACAGATTACTTCCATGTACATTACTATCTCTTTTTACACTATGTTTAAAAATATTTGTGTATGTGTGCCTATGTATGTATGCCTGTGTGTGTGTGTGTGTGTGTGTGTGTGTGTGTGTGTGAGAGAGAGAGAGAGAGAGAGAGAGAGAGAGAGAGAGAGAATGTGTACATCTCAGTACACTTCTGAGTCAGAGAATAACCTTGAATGTCAGTCATCATCTTTTATATTATCTGAAATAGGGTCTCTTATTTAGCTGCTGAATTGATTAGTCTAGCTGGCCTGATCACTTCCAGACACTCCTCTGTCTTTGCCCCTCTTCTCACCATGGAATACTGGGATCATAAGTATGTGCTATATCCATACTTTTAATGAGTTGTGGGTATTTGATCTTAGATCAAGAACAAATACTTTAACCACTGAGAATTTTCCCAGCTCTAAATTATTTTCATTTATTGCATAGAACACTGTACATTTTTAATGAGAATTCTCTGACTTTGGTGTACCTCTTCCAGGATAGCATTCTTTTGTGGGTGTCTATGGCACTATCCAAAGAGATAATAGAGGCTTCCGGGACCAGGTGCTGTCTACAGAGTGAGTCCCAGCGCACTCTGTAGCAGGCTCAGATAAAGTGAGCCTGTCACGTTCCCCCCAGCTGCTGCTGAGCGAATTTGCATGGCTACCCACCTCCACCTTCAACTGAGTGAACAGATAAGGACTGGGGTCCCCGTAGGACACTCTAGACCTCACCCAGAGAGATGACAGGAGGCACACAAGCCCAAGTGCCACAACTGACCAGGAGCCACCTAATCATGAACCACTAAAGCCGTGGGCAAATGTCAGTGCAAAAACTTAAATAATAATACAAAGAACAACAAGGTAACTCCAGAAGAAAGTGGCGATCTTACAAATACAAGACCTGGGGGCTAGAGAGATGACTCAGCTGTTAAGAGCACCGTCTGCTCTTCTAGAGGACCCTGGTTCGATTCCCAGCACACCCACTTGGCAGCTAACAACTATCTGTACTGTAGTTTGAGTTCCAGGCAAACACCAAGGCAAATAAATAAATAAATAAATAAATAAATAAATAAATAAATAAAGTTTAAATAAAATAAAATAAATCTAGGTGTTTAAAAACAAAAAACAAAAAACAAATACAAGACCTGAACTGAGCAATGAAGAGGAAACAGAAGGAAGCAACACCAAAAATTACTTTTTGATGATCATCAAAGCTCTCAAAGAAGATATGAAAAATAGCCTTAAAGAAATAGAAGAAAATACAAACAAAAAATTGGAAGAGATGAATAAATCTATGAAAGAAACATGCCAGGAACTAAAAGCTGAAATAGAAATAATAAAAAAGGCACAAAAATAGTGACAAAAAGCTGACTTCAAGCTATACTATAGAGCTACAGTAATAAAAACAGCCTGGTACTGGAATAAAAACAGACTTGTGGACCAATGGAATAGAATTGAGGATCCAGACATTAATCCAAAAACCTACGAACACCTGATCTTTGACAAAGAGGCCCAAAACATTCAATGGAAAAAAGATAGTATATTTAACAAATGGTGTTGGCATAGCTGGATGGAAGTGTGTAGAAAAATGCAAATAGATCTGAGCCTGTCACCCTGCACAAAACTCAAATCCAAGTGGATCACAACATAAACCCAGCCACTTTGAACTTGATAGAAAAGAAAGTGGGAAATACACTTCTATAAATTGGCACAGGCGACCACTTCCTAAATATAACACCAGTGGCACAGACACTAAGACCAACAATCAATAAGTGGGATCTCCTGAAGCTAGGAAGCTTCTGCAAAGCCAAGGACACTGTCAATAGGACAAAACGACAGCCTACAGAATGGGAAAAGATTTTCACCAACCCTACAAGTGATAGAGGACTGATCTCTAAGAT